>WUAR02188886.1:0-36744 GCA_015164055.2 Chrysaora achlyos
AACTTCAAACGTCGACCAACAAACGACACGACCGGGCAATTCAAAAACGAAATCGCATTGCCATTGACGTTATCAATCGTCGTATCGGTGACCGTAACATCGGCAATACCGGTATTATTGCCCCACAACACAATACCGGCCGGGTCGTTACTTGAACCACCTTCCTGATCACCGACATTCGACCAGCCTTGACCCTGATCGAGAATCGTTGCCCCGTCGATAACAATGCCGGTCATGATATTGCCAACATCGAACATGGCAATCTCGACACCGCCCAATGCGCCGCCCTTCAAATAGGCGCGCCGAATTGTGACATTCTGTATCGTGCCGCCCGTCGAATCGCCATCAAGGTCCGCTGTTGCACCTGACGTACCACCAGTGACCGTTTGACCGTCTGTCGGCATAACGCCTGAGACCAAACTAAACCCTATCGTGCCGGTACTGCCGTTATCGACCAGCGTTTCAATCGTGCCCGAACCGCCCGACCAAGTAATCGTCTCAGCAACGATAAACGGTCCGCCCGATTCATTGTCGTAATCGAACTCACTAGGATTGAAAAATTGCGGCGATATACAACTATCGAAGGGATCGATAATGGCCAAATCTTCGTAAATCGTGTCACTGCAACGCTCGAATGTCTGCATTGTATTACCAACATGCACACCGCCCGACGTCGCACCGCCCTGAAAACGCCACAGCAAATCATGGTAATGGCCGTTATTGACACCCAGCGCATTACACATCGCTTTACTAGTACCCTCGCCACGAATATCGTGTATTTCAAGCCTTGCCAGTGAATTGCCGTTATTGTGACGGAAAAATCGTTCCGTTCTGGCAACACGATAATCCTCACCGTTTGAACTCGGATCACCACTGTCCGTCGCGTAAATGTACAAACGACCCGTACCGGCATTGTGTGAGTAATCACCGGCACTCATAGCCGCCGCTGTTGCGGCCTCGCCTGCGGCTAGAAACTCCTGAAAATTCATCGGTACCTGGTCTTCAAACACCACGCCGTAATCACCGTTATACGTCGTCGTGTACCAGACGTTCGTCGCACCTACCTGCGTGAACGAGCCTGTAATGTCCTCGGTACAGTCAAAATACGCCGTGACCGCCGACACACTCTCAGGACTAGCCGCATTATAGGCATTGCCCGGCGCGCCATTATTGCCGTAAGAGCAAATCTCCAGGTAGTTCGCGTCCGCACTGATGTCGTAATCGATGTACGCCTCACGGAGAGTCGTTAACGCAAACTGACGCGCTGACTGCCGTTTGAACCGAATCGACTGATAATCGGCAAACGTAACGTTCGCTATATCGTTGTACGGATCGCCGGCCGCGCCCGTACCACCACCGCCGGCATTCAGGTCAAGATACACCTCCGTGACTTCATCGGCCGGCACATTCCATGACGCGTAATAATCGATCGTCGTTAACGCATCATCCCATTCATAAGTACCGCCGCTGGCGTGATCCCACACCACAATATTGGCGCCCAGATAGGTACGGCCGCCGTACCGATACAACTCCTCCATCGTCCAGTTCGCACCGTCCGGCGGCGTCTGGTTCGTATTATCCTGCGAGAAATCGTCTTCATTGACACGGCAGAACGTATTATTGGCGCGCTCAGCTTGTAATGCAGGGCCGGCCCGATACGTCGCCGTGTACTCAGTGTCGCCCGGTCTTGTGTTTCGCGTACCACAGACCACGCCCAGCGCTGTATTGGTCGAGATAACGTCTGTCAATGAGTCTTGCGACACGCTCATGCCGCCGCTGATCTCATGAAACTCCTGATACACCGTCGAGTTCGAAAACGCAGACGCACCCGTACTGCCAAAACTCTTGAGAGACGTCACATAATCGTCAACGTCATACGACAACGCCGATTCCTGCGCACCACTCAAGCCCAGCGTTGAGTCCAGCAGATACACGCCCTCGAATGCCGTATCCGTATCAAACTCCGCCGCAATACCCTGCAACAGCAAATTGAATCGGGTCCGGTAATACTCACGCCATCTCAGGCCCGTACGACCGCCGTCATCATTGGTCGCGCTGTACTCTGCATCCGGACCGGCATCGGCCAGCCACGATGGAATAGGATCCGTCCCGTCATCGGTTTTATCGACAACGGCCAGAATAAACTGCAGGCCATAGACCTTGCATTCATTGAGAAAAGCGCGAGGCAGTGCCAAATTGAACGTGCCGGCCGGGCTTTCAAGGACTGACCAGGGCACACCGAAAATAATACCGGCAACGCCCGTGTTATTGCCCACCGTCTGGACGTGGGTGATATTGTCCGCAGACTGATTAAGGTAGTAGTAATGCCCTTTTGTCGGTGCCACGACTCAACCTAATAGCTGTCCGTCACAATGCTGTAACGATTACCCCAATGACCGGCACCCTCAGACAAATGCGTCATATCCGTATTGTCGAGTTTCAAACGAATCAATGTCCGCAACAGGGTCTGCATGAAATCACCGCCGATCGCGACAAGCTCAGAACTGACACTCGCACCGTACTTCGGTGCAATCACAAACGACAAGGCTGACGTAATCGCCCCCTCAGCCCAATCCGGAATTGGACATACCGCCGTTGTTTCGGTTTGCTCGTGATAACCAAGATCGACCTCTTTCAAAGCCAGCGACGCCATCATCTGATTCAACTTGCGAAGCGCGTACTTGCCCTGCTCAGCACTTGCCGAATCAATTTCAGAGATTACGTTGATATCGCGCAGTGCGTCGTCGATCAGTTCCTGATTCGTAATAGACATAACGCCTCCAATACTACGCTATTTTACGGCCTGTATCACAAACCCGAATTGGCCCTTGTCGTTCTCCGTGTCTCTGGCAATCAGCTTGAAATCACCGTCCCAATAACTGCGGTAATCGGTCATCGCCGTGTCACCCACCTGGACCTCATATTCAGACTGGCTCAGGAATATCAGTGTATCCGGCGTAATCACACGCTTATGGCCCGGATCCGACCACGCCCACGGACTGTCCCACATCGGACACGAACCAATAAAAAACCCATCGGGCTTTAAGATTCGCCAGAACTCATAAAACTGATTGAAGAAAAACCGCCAGTCGCCCTGTTGGCCTGTGTGCTCCAGCACTTCATAAGCATGGATCTCATCGAACATGTTGTCATCGAACGGCAACGGCAGGCTTTCAAGATCATGCACTACGTCAGGGTGTAAACTCTCGTCGATATCGAGCGTGACCAACTCTATCCAGTTTTCGGGTATCAGTTCGAACGTGATGCGTTTTTTTGTATTTCGTCCACAGCCAATCAAAAGCTCCATCAAGCAACCTCGCTACGTCGTGGCTGTCCCTCATCCACTTTCAACAGACCGTATCCATCGTCATCAACATTCACGGCGTGTTTTTTGATCCAGTGTTGATAATTGCCTTTATAACCGCCGTGTACAAAATCGAAATCCGGCCAGCAACTGATCGGCTTGCCGTACTTTTTCATGTAATCGTCACACCAGGCGAAATCCTCGCCCACGAATCGATCTTCGTCATCGATATAGGTATAGAAAAATCGCGGCACAGACCCGTGACCCTTGATCTGCATCGTCATCGTGTCGTCGCGCATTTCTTCCAGAATATTGCGGCGAATACACAAAAACCCGGTCGGCACACGATCGCACATCAAAAAGCCGTCATCGTCATACCACAGCTTGTCAACACCGTCCTTGCTCAGTTCTGGATGCGCCATCCAGCGTAACGGGTAATCCTCGGGCTCTTGTCGGCGTCGATACGCACCGCACAGCACCGGCCTATCTTCCGTGCAATGCCTGATCACCTCGACAAATGCACGCTGCTCGAACTTCAGATCCGAATCAATGAACAGCAAATGCGTACAGTCCGGTTCCTGATCGAGAAAAATCTTGACGAACATATTACGCGCCAAATCAATGAACGCACCATTACCCATGACACTTGCTGTGACACGAATACCCATGATCGTGGCCGCCTGGCAGGCTTGTGCCAGTGATTGCGAATAATCGCTGTCGACCTTCCCATCATAGGCCGGCGTCGCCACATAGGCGTGCAAGACGTCGTAAATGCTCTTTTTGCTCATTTCTTTTTCTTGGTTTTCTTTTTCGCCGGCTCCTCAACCCGATCGACCGTCTGCCGTAAATTCCGCTTTTCGTCCCACTCCTGCGGCAGATCGTCCTCGACAACACCTTCCCAGGACTTCGTTTTCGTGTTCCACACCTTACCCATACATCACCTCATTAAAAAACGGGGGCCGAAGCCCCCGCTAAAGACTCGACGCTTAGAGCAGATCCTGCTCGTACATGTGTCGACTCGCAAGCTCCGGGTAAAGGCCTGCGAAACCCCACAATACGTCAATTCGACACGGAACGGTATCCGTACCGATCTGGTACTGCCTGGCCAGACGCATCGAAATGCCATCCTGTTGCGCTCTCGCACCCCAGGCGCCGTACCGCGAAACGTCTTCGAGATCCGCCGTAGCGAACACAAACGCGTCTTTGTGGTACTGCAAATCCTGACCAAAGGCTTCACCAACGGCACCAATCAGCGTCACCGTGTTGTTGTCGGTATCACTCGGACCCGACAGAACACAGTTCTGATACGCATTGCCCGACCCGTAGATCATGCCCGGCTTGACCGTCACCGTGTAGTTGTTGGCAGCCGTCGTCAGCGTGATATCGGACTGAACAACAAACGGTTTCAGTTTGCCGTAATTGGCTTTGGTCTCGGGATGGACGTCGTACACACCACTGATCGTGATGATATCGCCCGCCAGCAGCGTATCGGCTGTGACACCGTCGATTTCAAGATCGGTCTGGCTGACCCAGACGTTATCCGTGGTCGACGTGCCAAGCGCGGCACCGTCCGTCAATGCAGCCGCACTATCGAGCGTACCGGCCGTGTGTGACGGCACCAACGTGTTTTCATACACGTCAAAACCGCCTGTGCGTCCCATGATGCCTTCGCGATACTGCTTGCGAATGTTGTCAGACGACTGAAACAGCCCCTTGACCGCATCATTGAACTCAACGACCGAATCCGGACTCAGATTCGCGCAACGCTGTGACATCGGACCCAACTGGTTGGTAATGTTAGCACCGCCCTGCTGGAACCGCTTGTACGTCAACAGACCGTTCGTGGTTGCATTGGTGTAATTCGACACCAGCTTATAAGCCGAATCGAAACAATCACCCTCGATTTTGGCTGCAAGCTGCGCCATCGCCGGATCAAGGATGCGCTCGGAAAAGTCATCCAGGTCCATTGTCAGCTCAACCGTAGTGAACGACACGTCCACACCGTATTGAGAACTGACCGACAGCGGCGTCGAACGTTCGACGTGGTCCTGTGCGGCCAGTGTAGCGCCGGTTCGGACCGTGTATTTCGCCGGCATTCGGATGTTCAGCGATGTACCGATCTTTGCGCCCGTCTGGGCGAATCGATCGTCATACTGGCGGTTCACATTCCCGATGAAGTTACACTTCTGGTGCAGAATCTGAAGCGCCTTACGCGTGATCATCGTCGGCGTAAGTATGTTATTAGCGATAGCTATGCCCTCCTATGGCGTATGCAGAATCACCCCCGCATTTTCGCTAATCGTTTCTCCTCCGCCTCGAACCATTCCGTATCGGTCATCTTGTCCGACTTCGGATCGGTCGTGGCAACACGCAATTTCGCCGTGCCGCCCTTGACCTTTGATGGAGGCGGCGGAGCCCCGCTGACCTTCTTACTCGCGCTCTTTGTCTCAGTCCGCAATTGTTCTTCAAGCAGAACCATCTCCCTGATTGCGGCCCGTTCCGGCATCCCTGAAATACGCGCAGCAACATCCTTGTTCTTGCTCAAGTGATAGGCCACCTCCGGACCCATCTCGCTTGCACGTATTTCCCCTGCCATCACGGGCGAGATTTTCAAATCATCGGCAAACACCGATTCATGATAATCATCGACCGTCTTTGCGAAAGCCTTTTCCCGCTCAATGTGCTCTGACATGACATTTTCAGCGCTGCTCCCAGCCTGCTGAGTTCGCACTACTTGCTGCGCTTTGTCTTCCGCAACTTTCGATGCCTGCTCAACTGAATAGGCCACATACGCTTCAATATCACCTTCAAAGTCATCCAGCGTTTTGAGTTTCTCCGGCGGCGCACGACTCGACAACTCCTCATTCTGTCGTCGTAACTCGTCGCGCTCCGCACGGATTCGCTCGGTCTCTCGCTCCGATTCCCTGAAACGCCTTGTCAGCGCGTCTACGCGCTCTTGAAACGCGTCTGTTTTTTCATCGACGTTGTCATCGTCGTCGGGAGGTGACCCCGATTCGCTTCCGTCGCCTTCGCCGTCTTCAGCACCCGATACCTCCGTATCAAGCCCCTCCGTGTCGTCGTCGCTCTGGCTCGCGTCTGCACCAGTTTCCAACTCGTCGTCGGAATCGTTACCTTGCATCTGCGGTCTCCATGACCGAATTTTAGCCGCCGATTAAGGCTCGGCGTCCGCCTCAACAATCTTCAGGTTTGCCCCGTCACGCTCAGCCGCAACCGTCTTGGTCGTGCCGTCATCGTACGTGGCATCAATGAAAATCTTACCACCTTCGTGCCTGGTTTCGCCACTGACCAGTTTCCGATCCGTTTTTTGCTCTATTTCATCGATCGCCTGATCAGCCCTCAACATGAAATTGGCCAATATATCGTCCATTTTACCCATCGATTCAACCACCTTCTGAATCGACTCAATGCTTTGCATGACCTCATCGTACTTCGCCACATCAGGCGCGATATTGGCCTTGTTGTTCACAATCTCGGCCTTCAAACGCTCCAGTTTCGCCATTTCCTTCGCCACAAAGGTCTCGAACTTGGCCTTAGCCTCGCTCAACTTGGCAATCTGGACCTGAATATCGGACTTCTGCTTGTCCGTCTGCGCTTGTTCGTCCTGTAATTCTGCCTCAGCCGCCTGTACCAGTTGCGCCTTTTCGTCAACCATAGCCTTTGCCTGATCGACCTGCGCCATCGCCTGCACCACCTCCCGCGGCATCTCTTTGGGCTTATTAATAATGGCCTGCACCGCTGGCGGCAGCATTGTGCGCAATCGCTCGGCCACATCGTCGGCATACGGCAGGTCCATCGCCTTAAACACCAAATCACCGGCCACGCCCATCAACTCAGGGAATTGCTGTGCGATCTGTCCGTATGTTTCGGCCGCCTCCTGCCTCAATGTCGAGAAATTCGGGCCTGACGTCACCGTCACGTCGTACTTACCGGCCGCCATATCATTGACTCGAACCGGCTTGCCGTTCTCGCCCATCACAACCTCGTTAATGCGAACATACTCCTCGGCACCGTCTGTGCCCAATACACGGATTTCACGCTCGGCATCGTAAATATGCGGTAACAGGTCCAACACGATCTCATAGGTAAACTGCACCGCCTTCGACATGTTGTCCTGATAATTAAACGTCGCGATCTCGCCCTGATTCTGCCTGGCCATGATCGCCCGGCCCGACGTCTCATTGCTTTGCGCACCAAAACTGGCATCGAAAATACCGGTCAATGACTTCAACTCATCACTGGCCACTTCCATCTCAGTGACCAATGCCACAGGCACCTGCGGACCCTGCATACGTGCTGGCGGACCCGGTGATTTCGGGTCGTTATTGTACAGCATGAACGGATGGTTCTTCTTGTGCGCCTCCGCCCATTCGTCCGTATTGCCCGCTGCCTGCTCAGGCGTGGCCCAGAAATGTGTTTTCGGCGACTGCGCAATAATCTCTGTAAAAGCCGTACGACTCACGTTGTACGAACGCTGCGCATCCTTCGCGTACCGCGTCATGCCGCACCAACGCTTGCGACCATCGACCATCAATGTCTCGCCAAACACCATCACGAACGGGAAAATAGAGCCCGCATACTCGGTTGGGCCTTCCAGAATCTCCGCACCACTGGCAAGGCACGACATGATCTTATGCGTCATCACCTCACGACGATCAGCAATATCGGCCTCATTAATACCGGCCGCCTCATCTGACTCAGAGTCAACCACCGTCCCATCAGTCAGGCGCCACAATTCCTTTACGTGCGGCTCTTTCCACCAATACTCGGCAATACGGACAAAATCATCGTCCTGCCAGTCTTGTTCGTCATCGAACTGCATCGCCTCCTCAAAGCTCGATAACTCTTTGTCACCATAACTGGCCTTGTAATCCTTCTTCGATATCCAGTCCGTGAGAATCCAGTCCTCAGCATCGCGCTTCATGAAATTCTTAGCGGCCGGATCACAATACAGACAAAACGGATTCTCGATCGCTTCGATAGCAATGTCCTGATCGAACACATCATCGTCGGCATAATCGGTCACAACACGCCATGCACCCATACCGGCATAGACCTGAAACTCCGATTCGTAATCGCAAATCGTGTCCGCATCCGACATGTTCCAGATATTGCGGACCAGGCCCTCACGCATTTCAGCAGCCGGTGCGTCACTGTCCTCAACCGCTCGAACCTTCGCCTGTGGCCTGTTGGCGCGCATGTTATTGATAATGCGCTTACCGAACACACGAACCTTATTGAACTCGAAACACGGCCTTGCACCACGTTCCTGCTTCATGTTGTCCTGCCACTGATAACCGGGAACAGTGGCGAACTTCAGGTCCTCCATCGCCTCAACACGGTTCTCAAGGTCTGCGTCATACATGACCTTGTAGCGATCACGAACACGTACCAGCAGCGATTCATCGTCCGTGATAGGACCGTCCTTGTCCTCAGAATATTCCATTCAAAAAACCTCGATAAACACCGATGTTATGGCCCGATTGCCAGTAATGATGGTCACAAAGCAATTCACCCATATGATTATGAACCGCTTTTTCTTTGCAGTCATTCACCGAACACAACGGCGCATCCTTAAGCCGCGTATGTGCCGAATCCGGCGTATGGGTTTGCAACCCCCTTTTGTTCATTGACCAGCTCCTCAGCAACCACCGCAGTGTAGCAAAACGCCTCCGATCCGTGGCTGTGATCGTCCTTATCCGGTGCCGTGCGCTTGTCCGGGTTCTGCTCACTGAGCTTGTACTTGAACCGCTTCAAATGCCCCATCAGCAAATCACCACCATTACTGTCACTAATATAGCACTGCGAGAACAAACGGCGGCCCTTCTCGATATAGTTCTCGATACCGATTTGCTCCACATCCGCCACGTCCCAGTCAAGATCACCCATCACCTCTTTGTGACTGTTGCCGGTCTTCGGGTCCCTGTGCGCGGCATCGTGCGGCATAAATACCTTGCCCCAGCGAACGTCCTGTAATGTCTCGTCCGCTCTCAGGTCCTTTGTGATCTGCGCGTAGGTCCTATTGCGCCACTCACGATAACCCACGATCGACACCGTATTACCGAAACGCTGAGCCAACACCATCGTCATCACGCCATATCCAAGATCCATAATGCCGTGCAACAAACCCATCGGGTCATAATCGATCGGACGAAAACGATGCTGTTCCTGAAACCTCGCCACCTCAGCGGCAAATATCGCGCCCTCAACTGCGGGCAATGTCTTGCCTTCCCATATCCAGTTGTACTTGACCTTGCCCTCACTGTCATCGTTCTCATACGACCGAATACGCTCTTTGTCCAGCACCTCCGGAAACCACGGATTGTCACGCCAATTCATTTCCACTACACAGACATCGTCCATTGGCTTTATCGCGTACTCTTTGTGGACCGGGTCATCGTCAAGCTCGGGATTGTAGGTGTAAATAATGACGCTGCCTTCCTCACGAATCGTCGGGCCTAACACCTCCAATGACTTGGCCGTCACGACATGCGCCTCCTCGACCCAACATATCTTGATCCGCTCTGTCGACTTGAGCTTGCTTATGTCCTGACTGCGAAGACCAGCGAACAGCATCTGCCCGCCATTGCTATGATTGATATGCGTTTTTAACTGGACGAACTCATCGCCAACACCCAGTTCAGCAATGCAATCGCACAGCAACTGATACACCGATTCCTCAATGGACTTCTGCGTCTCGCGAGTGCATAACGCTCGCACACCAAGCTGACGACAGATATTGATGATGATGCGAGCCACGCTATGGCTCTTACCGGATCCGCGACCGCCTTTAATGACCAGGTGACGAAGCGGTATCTTGAACTCATGATCAGGCCCGCACTCGCCCTGCAGCGTCGCGACAAACCAGCGAACAGCGTGTTCGAGCTTATTCGGTATTTTCAGGCTTGACGAACTCAAACGGCATCACCGCAATGGGCTGATCCGGATCACCGGCATGGATCGTGCGATCACCGTATTTCTTGGGCTTGAGCTTTGATGCGGCCCATTTACGCACATCAACACGTAAACGTGATCGCTGCACAATCTCGGGACGCGACGAGACAGCCAGAAATCGCCAGTCGTCCTCGGTTCGTTCGTCCTCGGGCTTATCCTCGATCGCCTTCAGACGTTTGACCATGTAATCGTTACTGCCGTCATCGGCAATATCGAGCATGTCCTCGACCAATGCATCCGATGATTCCTCTTTGGCTTTTGCGTACTGGTCCGAAAACTCTGGCTTTTCTCTCAGCCATTTAAAAATCGTTTCCCTGGCCGGCATCTCGTCACGCAAACAAATCGTCCGCATACTAACGCCTTGCGCTAACTCGGCACAGATTTTGTCCGCCAGTTCAGGAGTGTAAATGCTTGGCCGACCTGTTTTTGGCATTCTCACGTTCCATGTGAAACAACGATTATTTACTAGCGCCGATATTGATCTTGCGACCCGCGATGGTAATTGTTTTTTCCGTGCCGCTCAATTTCAGGTACAGCACGTAAAGAACGGCTGCAATAACTGGGATTCCAATGACGTAATTCAACATAACCCGACCTCGCTATTGGGCCTTCATTCTACCACAGCATAATAGATTGGACCGCTCGGTCTCATCCACTCATCTGTGCATTGACTATTATCTGTATTTCGATATAATGAGGACTCATTTCGGGAGAAAAGCAATGACCAAAAAATGCGAGGATTGCGGCACCGTCTTTGACCGCCTGACCTATCAAATCATCACTGACTGCGACGGGCTGGCTTTTGAGCTACCGGTCACACCCTGCTGCAACAGCGAGTTTTTCGATGACATCCATATTTGCGACTGCGGCCATTACGAAGCAATGGAAGGTGCTGACGATTGCGCCGTCTGTATCTACTCGGATCAGTACTCGCACACCAAAAACTATGACTCTGACGACTACGCAATGGCGCTCAAAGAACTGCCCGTCATGGAACGCGTGTTCATAGACGAGGCGTTAGGCCGGCAGTACATCGACGAGATTCAATAGAAACTGCCAGCCACGCCAAGCCCATAAACGTTATGGATCCTCCATTGTGCTGTGCCGGTCACTTGTGAGGCGGTCCCGGCATCGCCTTGTACCGTAATCTGTCGACGCTCAAGCCGTGAACTACCGCTCTGAATCGTATTATCGTCATGATCTATCGTGATATCGATCGACGTGCCCGGCGTTAGCGTGGTCCAGTCCCGTATAGCCCGACGTGTAGTCAGGTCATCAATACGGTAACGAGCCGTTGTCGGCGCCAGTAATGCGCCTGTGGCACGGTTTTTGAATACCGCCGTCAAGGTGAAATTGGTTTCCTCCTCGACAATCGGACGTGGAATTTTTATTTCAATCTGATCAGACATAGCTCAATCCAATAGTACCACGGCCCACAACAACGCTTCTTCCTCTCGGTGTAAGCGCTCCAACTGCCGCTCAAAAGATTCGAAAGCTGAAAACGTTCGCGCCATATAGGCTTTAGTAAACGCCTTCGCCAGCTCATCGCCATAATCACGCAAACGTTCCGTCTCGGCTCTGACATCAAGCGAGGCCACAATAGCCTCCAATTCCGCAATCTCTTTGTCCCGAACCTCACGTTCCAGTTTCCTGTGCAGCTCTCGGGCAATACGTCGATCAATATCGGCCTCGATTTCCTCAAGTTCTACACGTTTCTTGCGACGCTTTCTGGCACGTTTGCGCTGCAAATACGCGTCATAATAATTCTTGGCGCCATAACCACCGCTCGGCGGATCCTCCACAGGCTCACTGACAGCAACAGCCGTAATCAGTACTGTCGGTGTTGCCACAATAGCGGCTGCCCCGTCCACCGCGCTGGCCGGCACCGTCACCGAAAATGTCTCATCACTGGCTATGTCATACGACATCACCGGCAATGTGATTGTAACTACGGTGTCCGATGTGCGAACAACGTCACCGACCGACAGCCCGGCCGCTATCTGAACCGAACTAATACCGTCAATAATATCCTGCCGGATCGCATCAAATCCTGATCCAGAACTGCCGGGAAAATGCCCGCCCGGCACATGACCGCCTGGTGCATGACCCCCCGGCAAATGCCCGGAACCGCCACTTGCTGCAATCCAGGTATCACCCGTCAACGTGATGACCAGCGTCAGACCACCGGCAACAACATCCGATTCACTGACCCCGCCGGTAATCGTACCGCTGACAACCGCACTTGCACCACCACCATCAGACGGCAAATGTCCGTCAGGTAAATGCCCGTCTGGTTGATGACCGCCTGGCTGTCCCGGCGTGTTTGGCATTAGAACGTAGCAGGCGCTGGCGTAGACGTCGTTCGATCGCCATCAAGGTCTGTTCCATACACCAGCGTGAACCGTGTTTCAGTGCCACTCGGATCACTGCAAACAAACGTCCGCGTACCTGACGTATAGACGCACGTACCCATCGCCTCCGACAACAGTAAAGACATCGTCTCACGGCAAGAAATACCGCCGTTCTGATCCTCACAGTCAATACCCCAAATCTCGGCCGATGCATCCGCTGCAAGTTCCGACGCCCCGATCGCGTCTGTGGCCAACTCACTGGCACCAATTGCACTCGCAGCAATCTCGGCCGCACCAATCGCATCAGCAGCAATCTCAGCCGCTGTAATGGAATCGGCTGCAAGCTCTGAGGCACCAATAGCATCGGCCGCTATTTTGGCTGCAGTAATGCCATCATTGGCTATGACAACACCGTCGGTGCCGGTATCGGCCAGAATCAAATCGACATTGCCATCCATCGCCGATATTGCATTATCCAACGTCGTGCCCGTATCGGTAAGAATTGCAGCGACATCGGTTCTTGTGTCAGCCACATTGTCGGCACCACCCGGCCTGAACACCCTGACAATGTCCGACACTGCAATAGTAAATTCAGGCGCTGACGTCAATGTGACCGTCTTGGTGCTGCCGGTATAATCGTCGACCTCAGAACAGTCCTTTTCAGTACCGCCAATAAAACAAATGACATGCTCATTCAGCGCGTCATCGTTTGTTGGACCGTCGGTAATCGTAAAACTAACCTGTGATGCAAGCGTTGCAATATCGGTCGGACCCGTGACAAGACCGGTATCCAGTGACGATAGATTATCGACCGTGCCATATTTACGGTCGTATTCGTCAGCACCCAGCACCAGGCAATCGTGCCAAACCGGCACCGCACCGGTTTCAAATACTTGAATCTGGAACGTACCCTCAGTATCAGTATCGGTCGCGTCAAACGTGACCTGGTACATGCCGTTTTCGTCATGAGTACCGCCGCCCGAATTTTTCGCCGCGATATTGGCCCCGCCCTTACTGATACGAATATCGGTATTACTGATTGTCAGGCCGGTCTCGGCCGTAGTACCGTCTGTAGAATCCAAAAACGGTCCGATAAGAAATTCCTGACTGGCCGTATCTGCCTTAAAGTCACACTCGGCCCATACCGTAAAAGGTGCAAGCGCTATCAGCGCCAATAAAATCCGTTTCATTGTCTCCGCCTTCTAAATTCGGAAATCACAAGTTCTATTTCCAGTCCGCCACCTGCCGCAGCCGGTTTTATTACAATCGACATCGCAACCCATTCCTGACTGGCACTCATCGTATACGCACCAGGATCGTGCGGGCTGGTCGTTAATTCGTCCGTTGAGCAGGCGATACTAACACCGCCACCGCCCGTGGAATTACGCTCGATCTGATTATCAGGCAATGACCACGTACTCACCGTAAGCGATGAGTCCGTCATCGCACAAGCGATCACCAGATTGTCATCATTGCCCCAGCCCGCCGTAACACTGGGCGGATCCGGCGTTGTGCTGGTGCCGGTTGCGGCCGTACCGCCATCAACATCGGTGCCAATGGTGCCGCTCCAGTCCTGAACGGCATAGCAAATATACGATGATTCCTGATTGCCGCCACTATGCGAATAGGTATATGTGGCTGAGTCCTCAGACCCGTCCGCTACATAGGCCTGAACCGTCGCGACAATCTCCGAGATATCATCTTCACTATAGGACGTCCAAGTCTCGTCACCGTTCCAGGTTAACGGCGCCGTTCCGTCATACACCGCTGCACAGACAACCACATCGCCGTTTTCAATGGTTGCCGGCTGCGTTAATGGATGCGTGGTTGCTCCAGAATCCTCACCGCCTGAAATCGACGAACGAACAGTCGGGGCCGCCGCCCAGACCGGCAGCGCCAGAACAAGAAAAAGACCGGCGAAAAAACGTCTCATCAGTTCACCACAGCGCCAATGTTCGGCGTGCTGTCACTACCCCGATAAATAGGCGCATTGTCAGAACAAGTGATGGCCGAATTGACCTCGATAACATTCGTTGACAAGTTGTAATCCGTTACCGTTACCGTTGAGCCACAAAGCGTGATTTGATCCCCAGTGCGATGCGACCATCCCATATCGTCCCTGAACCAACCCGCGTCATCGACCTCAATTGTGGTATCACTAGACTGCACGCCATCAACTAATGTCAAATGCGTACCCGCATTAAGCGCCTCAGCCGCTTGCGCAGCAAAATTAGCCTGCGCCGTTGACAATACCGATGCTGGCGTACCAACAGTAGGTATTGTTGTTGACACAAAATTCGGCTCCACGACAATAATATTCTGGAAATTGGCTGGATGCTCGGTAATGCAATTGCCAGAACCGGTTTGGTCCGTAAGCGTACAATTACTAGGGTCTGGGCCGCTCTCGTCAGTGATAACAACCGTGCATTCCTGATCTATAATCAGCGTATCGACAAAAAGCCATTCTTGCCATGTGTCATACGCCGCCGGGACCGCTGCATTTGAGTTCTGACGAACCTGAAAACAAGTGCCTCCGACATTATTAATAATGCCGTTTTTTATATAAACCTCGCCGCGCTGGTGCTGATCGACATCGCCATTATCCTTGATCTCAAAGGCGCCACCATCACAATCATGCATGACGAAATGATCAATGTAGTTATCATCAAAACCGAACTCGCCATCACGCTGATTCAGAATCGCCAAACACGGTCCATTACCGTCATGATCAAGCCAGAATGTCTGCGATACCGAAACATCCTCAGATTGCAAACGATTGCCGTGATTGCCGGTGTTATCAGCCGCAAGCCGAGTATCGAACGACACATAATCGCGAATAACAAGATCATCCGCGCCCTTAATCGAGAGCGACCGATTACCCTTACTATCGCCGGTCAGGTAAATGTATTCCGACCAATTATTGGTCGAAAACGAATCTTCAATAACTAACCTATCTGTGTCTTGAAACCATGTGCCTGCGTGACCGCCTTCGGCTATATGGGTCGATTCAATCAGTATGTCAGATTCACGATTTCCGCCTGGAAAACTGAAAAACCCGTTCCCGCCGTCCGCGCCATTTGGTGTCGGATTATTGGTCTCGTTATACGTACCGTTTAATTGCCATTTGGAATCAACAACACGCGTCCAGCTTGTTCCTTTTTGAAACTCGATCCAACGATTATTGGCTTGCCGAATTTCTCCTCGATATGTACACCGATCAGAATTTGAGTCGATATTGGTATTGACCGTACCGTCCGCTACATGACCCTCTGCACCATCGTTCGTGCCACGAAAGGTCATCGTGGCCGACCCATAGGCATCTCCGCCTATGTCCCATCCCGTATGATTGCAACGAATGTTGTAACCGCTTGACGTGCCCGTTACAACCGGGTCATGACCAGCAAACGGCTCAATAACAATTTCATTGCCAACAGCGCAATTCTGATTCGTGATAATGGCTTCACTGTATGTGCCGTCTTTAACCTGAATGGTCTCGCCACAGGCAACCTGATTGATGGCCGCGCCAATAGTCGTGAAATCGTCACCACCGGCCCCATTGACCACATGCACAACGCCTGTTGCGGCCGCACCAATCTCGATCGAGAACGAGGCGCTATTGACAGCGGTCTCACCGTCACTACAGCTGAAAACACACCCAGATGTTATGCCCTCTGTGGTTGACGCGCTGCAATCCAATTCGTCGTTAGGATCATCAATCGTCACTCCAGTCGGCAACGTACATCCGGTTTCATTTGCAAACGTTAGCGTACCGCTTTCCGGGTCGGTGCAATGCTGTGCAAGATCATATGAACTAGCTACACCTTCAGTACAGGACGGGTTTGGCTGTGAATCCCAAACCGGAGGGTCATTACCTTCTGGCGCCGGCGGATCCTCACCGGCATCGCCATCGGCTGGATAGTTTGTCTGGGCTCGCGCAACACCCGTCACTTCAATCAGAACGGGCGGTGTATACAGATAATGCTCGGCCTCCTCTGGCGTATTGAAATCAGCATCGGCCTGAACACAGGCAATCATCGCCTCCGGGTATTCTCGATGGCGCGATACAACGTTAAAATCACCGTCCAAGCAGGCGTGTGCATACCGCTGCGTCTTGGTCGCTTCAATTTTGACTTCGGCGCCGGCAATCGCCCACAAAAAGATCGCCGACAATGCCATTAGGGCTTGTCGTTTCAAGAGTGTTCTCCGTTTTGATTTTTGACCTTTTTGTCTACAAGGTCAGAGGCGCCGAAAACGCTAAGGACTAGCGTGGCAAAGGCTGTGTATTCACCCAGCGCGGCACCGGAAACAAAGGCGAGCGTAGTCCCGCCCACGAAAACACACAACGTGAGAAAAAACTTTTTCCTGAAATTCATCGCGCCACCTCCCTGTGGCTTTGGGATCACTTACGCAAAACTGGACGCCATGACCCGTGATAGTACCGTTCCGGCACTGCATCGGGATCTTTGATGCGTTCGAACACACCGCAGATCATCCGCACATTAGGAAAGTCCGGATTTCGCTTGCATGTCGTCACGTAAGGCATTCGCTTTCGTTTCTCCACAACTCTATCGCCTGGCGGCGCACTGTGTACGGCACATTGTAGTCCAGCCACGGATCATCGACAAATTCAGCCAACAGAAAGCCCTGAACCTTCACCAATACACGTTCTGGGCCAAAATCGGCCTGAAATGAGCGTTTTCCGTGCGCTAACGACGGCCCAAGCAGCCCAAAACACTGCTGACGTGTCCATTCACCGCAATGGCCAAAATGATGCCAATCACAACTGGCGTAAGTGAAGTCGTGGCCCAGCCGCTTCATACCCTCGACGACATGCTGAACACTGGGTAATCGCGGACGACGGGCTTTCAGTAGACACGGAACACACGGCATGTGCTCTTTAATTGTGGCCATACGCGCCTTCTCAGGCGCTGTGGCGGTCGTTTTACCAACCATCGCGCATAACCTTCAATGCGTCATCAACGCTCCGTATTACGTTGGCCTGCCCTTTCCAATCCTCAAAAAACGTCCGCTGGGCACTCGTGAGCGCTTGGTCTGCTTTTGGCTTGTTCGGGTCTTTGATTTCGAATAGCCAGTTTCTGCCGTGACCTCCGACGACAATGTCGGGGAATCCATCTCCGCAGCCAGAAGTGATGGCCACTGTATATCCCAAGTCTCTAAGATCACTGACGATGTCAGCCTGGTTTTCGTCGACACGACGCGCTCTCACTGTGTTGCCGGGCGGAAATTCTCTATGACATCACGTATCGTCACAACGTCGTCAATCCTGACACACAAACAATGCTTGTCAACTCGCGTTACGTGCCCGCGTCGAACCTTGCCATGCTCATCCCGCCAGACCCACCGCCCCCGATACTCTTTGATGTCCACATAATCGCCTATTTCCATCACGAAAACTCCATCAAACCTTCTTCCAACACGCGCCGCAATTCGGGCTCACTATAGTTTTTACAAATGTACTTCAGGCCAACATCAATGACGGCCTGATACAGTTTTTCGAACTCGTCCTCGGACATTTTAGCCCAACTGATCGACTTTGGCTCATAACGGATATCGCCATTGACCCGATACGTTGCTCGATAAAAACCGGCCAATATAGTGATATCGGCCCGAAAACGCTCAAAGTTCTTTTCCGGCACAAGATTATGCTTGCCGATCTTCAGTTCCGGCTCCCAGCAATCGTATAAATAGTTGAGCAAGGCAAAGAATTTCTTGTGGAACTCATAATTGCGTGGTCGTGAATACGACAATCGAACCGGAGCCCCAGCCGGCACCGACTTGGTCAGTTCTCGATCATGATCCGTAGCCGGAATGAACTGCCCGCCCGGCATCTTGATGAAAAACGCATCCTTCACAGCAATGTCATCTGTGACGCCGGCAATCGCCAACAATACTCGGGTCGGCCATAACTGCCCTCGACCTGCTTATCCGTTTTCACCAAGTCTTGCCGTGTTGTCAGGTTCGTCATCGATCGACGTACCGACGTCAATGGCACCGAACAGGCAAATACCCGTTCCCAGATCATACTGGGCGATAGATCACCACCGACTTTTTGAAAATACGCCAATACACGCTCGTCCTGTGTCTTAGCCTTGTCTTCGTACTGGTCAAGTAGTTGGCCGCTGCTGTTCGTCGTGTTGTGATATCGGTACATAACTACCCCTCGAACATTGGCGCTGTCGGCGGCTTTCGCTTCCTGGGCTTACGTTTTCTTGGCCCTCGAATAACATCAATTTCTCTATCATCACTTACAGACATAAGCTCTTACCCATTGATTTTACTTACAATAACCCGCCTTTGGCCTGATCGGAACCTTGTCGTTCGTTCCGTTTACACAGCCTCCGGAGACGCCTTTGTCCTGTCGGATAATGCCTTAAGCCACTGGGATCAACGGACAGCGGGCGGGTCCTACCCCAGGTTTGTGCCTGCTCGGGTTACGGTCGAGTGTGGAAACAGCACCGCCGATTGTGGCTTGGGGCTTTGAATCTACAAGATGTTGTGGTACGGTCTTGGAAATTCCGGTCGCTGCCAAGCCTTAACCGGTACGCCGCATGTCCTTTCGGGCTGCGGCGTTTCTATTTGTGCCATCGTTTCCCGCTGTTGTCAATAATGCGATGCAGCAAGTAAATACGACAGGCCGACGGGGAGTCGGAGTCTTTCTTGCCACTCCGTCCAGTTTTTACAGGCATGCAGGTCTTGAGGATTGGCACGATGGCCCCCTGCTCGAACACCAGATGAATCCCGTGCCAGTGAATCCGACCATCGCTGTCGGGATCGTGCTCGTTGAGCGCCTCGGTGCAGATTCTTTGAAGCCATGCGTGTAGCCCCTCGTTATCGTTTTTGGTTTCGTGCCACGTCTTGCGCAGCCGGAGGCTGGCACTATCGATGGCGTGGCCGGTGATCTCGATTTCGCAGTTGACCATCGGGATGTTGCGGCGCTCGAGCTCAGCCTCAGCGATCGGTGCGCAGCGGTGTGGTGGCTTGCAGTTTGCGATCCATCGCAAATACGACACGGGCACCCTGGTCCACCGCTCGCCGCGGTGCTTACCAAAATCAACCCGCATGTCGTGAGTGTCGATCACGGCCGCTCACCGAACACGGCTTTCAGCGAGTCGGTCCCCGCCGGAAGCATGGAGCCATTTCAGTTGTTTGAGTTCGTACCGCCATGCGACAATAAAAGCCACAATAATCCATATGATGGATCCAACAGTGACGTAACCGTACAGACTGATCGGCATCAGTCGTCACCGTTATCAGAACGACAAAACACCGTCACAAGCAACAGCATGAATAGCAACCAAAATAATGGTTCCATAGGGCTTACCCCGCCGTCCACGATCGCGGATCGGTTTCAAATGACGCTACTTCAATGCCCGAAAATGCAGCTTTAGCGTCAAACAACACCGTTTCTGGCAACTCAATATGCTCCACACGTCGCAACGGATCGATCGCGCCTGGCTTTCGAAAATCAATGCCCGGCGGTAACGAAATGAACTCGTCAGAAGGGCGGCGGCGGATCTTTTGGCTTTGTAAGACAGTCATTGCACCACGCATCGTATCGTTTCATGGGCGAGCCCGGCACGATCTGTCCGGTCGGACCCTCATAATCGCGTCCTTGCCCAACATTTCCGTTTCGAACAAACAGAATTTCCCGGCCGATCGTTCCCTGAAAGCCGCAATTGACACACTTCATTCCATGAGCACCGAAAATGCACTGTAGATTTGATACAGCAGCATAATGACAATCGACCATGCCGCCGACATTGTGATCCACGACAATACCTTGTCGCTCAATGTGTCGTAATACTTACTCTGTTCGACGATCATCCACACGATGACCACGACCAACAGAATCCACATCAGCATTGCTTTTCTCCCGATCCACCAATTTGGTGTAACACGCAAAGTGGTATAGCCCAATCGAATACTGCATCACGCTGGCGCCAAGACGGCCAGCACATCCACAGCCCTTACAGATTACGCGCATAACGTTTCCGGCCCGGCATTGCGTTATTGCGATGCAGATTGATCAACTTATTGCCTGTTGACCAGGCAGGTTGACGACCGTGACTCAGGTAACTACTGATTGCCGACTGAGCGACACCAACATCAAGGGCAAGCAAGTCTTGCGTCCAGCCGCGCGAAATCAAGTCACGAATGATTTGCGGGAACATGTCTTTCTGACCGATATACTGCATTGTTCGCCCAAAACATTAAAAAAGAGCTTGCATTATATCAGTAATTCGATATAATCACAATTCGGGTATGGAGAACAAGCAATGCTACTGAGCCGATGGGTTTTCACGATCATGCAAATGGCACGCACCAGCGGCCGAAGCATTCCCAGTATCGTCAACACACTGTCCACTGTACTGGATAATGATGACGAGCATATCATCCGAATCTATTTCGCCGAACGCGGTTATTACATGGGCGAGCAATACGTCCAGTACAATGAAAGCGCCGAAGCGGAATTGCAGTTACAGCATTGGTGGGCACAACAGGATGCCGACCTTAGCTGGCAGGGAGATTGGGTATGATTGAGGCAAATGGTATCAAGATCGGCGATCACGTTCGCTACATCAGTGATATCGATCCGAATCGGACCTGCACCGGAACTGTTGATAGGTTCTATCCCGGCTATGTCGGGCGTGACGAAAACGGCGAGCGATATGAGATACCGACCAGTGTGAGCATTCGTGTCGACGAACCGTTGCCCGATTGGTGGGCGTATGACCGCGATCCCGACGGTCGATGGTATGGCCTGTTTGCTCCCTGCATCGATAATGTTGTTTCCGCCGGGGATGGGCAGCAACCATGAAAGCATGGCATTTCTTACAAGACAATGGGCGGCTTCGCTGGAAGTGTGGGCGTGTTCTTAAGCCCAAGGTTGGCCAGACGCTCAAGGTTGATCCAGACAAGCTCAGTATGTGTAGCTTCGGCCTACATGCATCGATCAATCCGATGGACGTGCTTGATTACGCACCCGGAGCATTAGCGTGTCGTGTTGAGATGGGCGGGAAAATCATCCGAGGTAATGACAAGGTTGTAGCGTCTGAGCGCACGATTATTGCAATGGCCGATGCAACAGAGACCCTTCATTTGATGGCTTGCTGGTCGGCAAGACGAGCGTTAAAACGGATTAAGAACCCTGACCCCCGATCAATCGCGGCCATAGAGGCCAAAGAGAAATGGTTGCGAGGTGAAATAACCGATAGCGATTTGGCCGCTGCGAGTGACGCTGCGAGGGACGCTGCGTGGGCTGCGAGGGCTGCGAGTGACGCTGCGTGGGCTGCGTGGGCTGCGAGGGACGCTGCGTGGGACGCTGCGAGTGACGCTGCGAGGGACGCTGCGAGGGACGCTGCGTGGGCTGCGAGGGCTGCGAGGGACGCTGCGAGGGACGCTGGGAGTGCCGCTGCGAGGGACGCTGCGAGTGACGCTGCGTGGGCTGCGAGGGACGCTGCGTGGGCTGCGAGTGACGCTGCGAGGGACGCTGCGAGTGACGCTGCGTGGGCTGCGAGGGACGCTGCGAGGGCTGCGAGGGCTGCGTGGGCTGCTGAACGAAAAGCGCAATCAAGCAAACTCACAACCATGCTGAACAAATTGTTAAGCGCCGGGGATGGGCAACGCCATGAGTGACTGGATTTCTGTAAAAGACCGCCTGCCAGAGAGGGGCATTGAGGTCCTTTGTGTGTGGCTAAGCCCGTATACCGGTAACTACATGTTCATCGTTGACGAAGCCTATGACGATGGTTTTATGTCTGACAATGCTGCGTTTTCGGACGTGGTCATATCGCACTGGAGGCCACTGCCTGAGCCACCCGAAACCGCCGAGAAAGGGCAGAGACATGAGTGAGTCGGAATACATATGTGGCTATGTCATCGAGTTTAGTGACGGTGGCGAACCGGAAGGACATGTCCTCCATGTTGGTTCGAAAGAGTCCTGCGAAGCTGTCGCAGACATGTTGCCAGCGGTGGCATACAGCGGCGACAGACCAGTAAAGGAAGCTTATATGCGGATTGTTTCCGCCCACGACGGACACGAAACGAATGAATAAGCCTGGTCGCGTATTTGTTTTTTTGTTCTTCGTCCTCTTTACATGGGTGCTTTTCGACCTCGGATACAAGACTGGATACTTAGACGCGACCGCTGATTGCGCTACACCTGATGCACGACAACACGAGGAAATGAAATGACTGAACAAGCAACACAAATCGTAGAAATCAACGGCGTGAAGATGGAAGTAGACCTGCGTCACGCGAAGGTCGTTCACGACAACATCAAGGTCGGAAGCCCGGTCAAACTAATGGCGAAGTCGTCCTATGGCGAGCCAGCAGTACACACTGGCGTCGTAATAGGCTTCTTACCGTTTAACGAGATGCCGACGATTCAGGTGGCCTACGTCAAAGCAACTTACGGAAGCGCCGACCTGGAAATCGCCAACATCAACGAAAAGACCGCCGAGAATTTCTCACTGGTTCCCTGCTATGACGATGAGCTTCCGATAAACCGTGAGGACATGATTTCCAAGTTCGACCGGCAGATACAGAAGCACGAGGCCGACATCAGAGAAATCGAGGACAAGAAGGCGTATTTCCTGAAGCACTTCAATCAGTTCTTTGCGGAACATGCCGCCGAAGTGACGGTGTGACTACGGACTACAACTGACGGACGGAAAATGAACACACACCCAAACGAAGATATTGAAGCAATCTGCCGCGACTGTGGACAGAAATACGCAGGCGGCTGTGTTAACTACAGGAGCCTCGATGCTTACGACAACGACCCAGAGCCGTACTGCGCTGTATGCCACGGTGACAACCTGAAGTTTCCGAGGCCGAGGGACTAGGGATCTACAACGACCCACGGAGAAAGCATGACGATCTGGGACTACATTCACCTGCATCCGGTTTACACGTTCTTTCTTGGGCTGTTCGTAATGCTGATGACCTCGGGGGTATTTAGCTTCTTTTTCAGATGCTGGAACCGAATTTGGCGGCACTTGAATGTGCGCAAGGCCGGATGGCCACCAAGCCACCTGGATGCTGATGGTGATCGCAAATCGACTGACCTACAACAGCAGGAGCAGAAATGAATACCGTAGAGCGTCGGACGCAAGGGGACCGGCGCAAATCACAGAGAAAGCGTGATCATCCCGACATTAGGGCTCTGAGAGCGCATGTGCCGACCGCGGCTACCTTGCCGCTGGTCTGCGAGGCAGATGCCCACCTTGAGTTAAGCCTGTGGCGAGGGTGGTTCTGGGCGTGGGAGGACCAAATTCCGCTAAGAGCGCAGGAGGCCGCGCCAGCATCGTGGAACAAGGTAAATGCGGTTACTGATTCGGAAGGACAAGCGGATGGATAAAGCCATTGGAGTAGCAAGAGAGGCAGGTCGCATAACGCTGAAAGAAGGCGAGCCGGTGGATAGTTCAGAGTACTCCGTACCATATGCATTGGTCATCGAGTTCGCCAACCCTGAGTCACTTCGCAAGGCCATCCAGGATGGTCGGTGCCACTTCGGGTCATGGACTCCCGCCGCAGGAGGTCAGTAGGAATGAAGCAACGATTCGACGCAGACGAGCGACTAGCCATTGCCCAGAAACTAATACGCCAGGCCGCTGATGCGGTCGGCGCGTGACCTACAACGACTAAATCAGGAACAGTGATGCTTGACAAAAAATTGAGCCGGATTGGGAAGGTGACAGTTCATCGCGGCCAGATCGATGTTGAAGGCTACGTGCTGGTGGCTGCAAAATCTGCCGCCGCTCGAAAAGACCAACCAACTGAAAGTTCCGAAAGACCCAGTAGAGCGCCGCAAGTGGGCCGAGGTGCATCAAGCATCACCAGGGCCAGAGAGGGCGAAGCTTCGCTCTACGTTCTACGCGAGATACCCGGCGAAGGATGCGCTTATCCGTACTACGGACTAGCGCCGCACACGCACGAACGACAAAGCGCTGAGCAAATCACTACAAAATTGGCGCCTAAGGATGAGTGGCCTGACAACTTTTCAGAGGACCCAGAAGCGCCTGGCTGTGGAATCTATACGCACTGTCCAGAGTGCGGGGCTGCGCCCTAACAGCGCGGCGTCCTGAGGAGTAGTGTAATGAATTGGAAACCAAGCGACATGGCAGAGATCCTGCCTCATAATGTGTTTTCGTCTAGGACAGACCATTGCGTGCCGGCGACTGATCTTTTTTTTATTGGGTCAGCATCGGCCAATCGTCGGCACGCAATTTATAATTTACTAAAGGCAGAAAATCGGAGGAGATAAAATGCCGTCAACAGTAAGCAGCAAGGGCGAAATCTCAATTGATCCTGTTTCACCAGGCACACATATCGGTCGATGCGTGACCGTCGTTAATCTTGGCCTGGTCGATTCTGGAAAATTCGGACCAAAACCAAAGCATTACATCGCGTTTGAAATACCACGCGAGCGTGTAAAATGGCAGGACAAGGACGGTAATGACAAAGAGGGACCAGCTATTATTGGCTCTCGTTACACGTCATCACTATCGCCTAAGGCTTATCTGCGCCAACATTTGGAATCATGGCGCGGGCGTGTTTTCACGGAGGAGGAGCTTGCGGGATTTGATCTGTTCAAACTCTTAAACGTACCGGCAATGCTATCGGTCGTCCATTCGACCAATGGCGGCAACACATACGCCAACATTGCGTCAATCAGCGGCGTACCGGACGGCGTTGAATTACCGGACCGGGAAACGCCGTTGCTCAAATATGATCCGGAAGACACAGACGCGAAAACGGATTTCGAGAAATTGCCGGAATGGATGCAGAAAATTATCGTATCCAACCCGCAACAAAACGAACCGATACAAAACGCACCACCAACGGAGAATTATTCAAACACCGATTTCGACGACGATATACCGTTCTAGTCTCGGGGTGCTAAGCCACCAGGCGCGGGAATGGCTTTCCTTCCAGACGGGCTCGCCCACCGTTGCGCCGAAACGGGCCTTACTAACAACTGGACGCTGTCATGAGACTTTACGTAGACATAGAAACAATTCCGGATCAATCAGAAGACGCAAAAGAACGCGCACGGCTGAACACAAAAGCCCCCTCGAATTACAAAAAACCCGAAGCGATCGAGAAATACATTGTCGAACATGCCGACGAAACACACGCCAAGACGGCCTTAAACGGCCTTTATGGCGAGATATGCTCGATCGCATGGGCTTGTGACGACGGCGCCATTTCTTCCGTTGTGCGGGACAGCACGACAAGTGAGGCGAAAGTACTGGCCGCTTTTTTTGAGGGCATCGAAACATCGGCTATTCGGCTCATCAAGACGCCCAATAACGATGCCGCGATTTACCCGAATATGCAGGCCATTCAATGGATCGGACACAATATCATTGACTTTGATACCCGGTTCCTCAAGCAGCGCTGCCTGATAAACCGGATTCGGTCAAAAATTGACATCCCGGCCGACGCCAAACACGGCCATAACAGCGCTATTTTCGACACAATGAAAGAATGGGCTGGCTGGAAAGGCTACGTCAAACAGGACGAACTGTACTCAGCACTTGGTGGCCCGCCGTACGCGAATGATGATATCGACGGTTCAATGGTTGGTACGCTATGGGCATCTGGCGAATACAAACTGATCAAGCAGTACAATGAACATGACGTCGAAAAATTGCGATTTATTCATCGCGTAATGACCGGACATCTGTAATGTCAACGGCATTGTTTTATGTACATACTTTTGTCGCTGTTGTGTTATCGATTATGGGTGCTCTTTATTTATCGGCGGTACTGACACGCACAGTATATGAAGAAGTGTCACATACAGCGGCACCATTGTATTTTATAGCGGCTGGACTATGGCTTCTTCACATTTACGTGTAGCCGCCCCGGAGAGGCAGTGACATGACTGAAAAAGACAATTTTCGCATGGAGCGCATAGAGAAACTATTGAATGAACTTCGATAACATGCAATAACTGATCACTCTATATTTGCTTGCTGCGCCAATACATCCAATTTTTCATTAATCGCCGTCAATTGAACCGCGATCAGTCGTCGCTCTGCTTCCCATTCCCGACGTGATAACGCACCCGGCAATGTTGCCTCGTCATCATTGATTTGCTGCATATGGCTGTCGAACTCGATCGCTTTGCGGTTCAAATACCACAAATTAGAAAAACCGCCAATCAGAGCCGCCGCCAATAACGTTGCTGCAATCCCTGCCATAAATTTGGACAGGTAAATACCTTCCGCTGGATGCGTTACGTTCGCCATGACCTACCCAAAATCATCGAAACGTTGACAATCCATACGTTTCATCTTGTCACGCAACGTGGCAAGTCGCTCCTCTTGTTCGACCGTATCCTCGCCCTTATCCTTTGCGCGTTTCACCGATCGAACCATTTTCGGAATTTCTTCTGAATATTCGTCACACTTCCATTCATCACGAAATTCGTCGACCTTGCTATAGTCCCTGTTATGCTGGTGCGGCGTTGTCCAGCCAATATAATGCCACGGGTTCAAAGCGACCCAGATACCAACCACGGACGCGACAATACCGACAACCCACGATATGTACTTTTGTCTAGTGTTCATCGTCATTCCCTAACGATCGAATACCGGCTAGTTTACCATTAAGCCTGCGGACGGTCTCTCGATCGCGCGCATGTATCTCTATCAGTTCGCCATAAGTCACACCATTGGGTATAGACTGAACCGCTATTGGCGACGTCAGATCCGCCGGAACCGGCACATATTCGGTATGGATAATGCGCACAATTTCCGGTTGCGCAATAACGCGTTCATTGGCGCAAGCTGTCAATAACAACATCAGGAACGACAGTATCAATACATTCGCTCTCACTCGAAACCTCCCGAATCACCTCACGCACCCGCTCTGGCTGAATCGTTATTGCCTCCTCGGCAATCTGACGGGCCATACGTTCACGCACAAACACATCTTCCATTTCCTGTAATCGGCGTTCGTACCCCTCAGCCTGTGCCAGTCTTGCGGCCTCAACGGCGGCCTGAACCATTTCTGTTTTTTCACTGTTACAGCGCTCGATCTGCTCCGCGACATCCTCCCTTGCCATAACAAAGAGCCACAAAAACACACCGGATAACGCATAACCGCCCAGTGCAAAACCGATTCTCGTCAGGTATACCACGGCTCCCCGTCACGCCATCGAATCTCCAATGTCTCCGGCGCAAACTCCATTATTTGTCCCATCGCATAAGACGATGACGTTACCATATCGCCACGACTGTGTGTGGCGCGTTCAATACCAGGCGCAATACAACCGGCAATCTGATCAACCCAATTCGCAGAATGTATTAAAATCTTGTATCGACCCACATTGTTCGGACGGTCCGTTTTCCGGTAGTACACGCCCAAGCCCGGATTAATAAGCGCCAATACAATATCGCCATTCGAGCGCTCATGAAAACGCAATCGGTATCGCCCGGCAGGCACACAGGACTTAAACGGCATACCGCCCGGCTCAGTCGGCAACCACGGCCGTTCTATGGTTTCGTAAATGTCATCGCCAATACGCAACTGACCGAATATACGTTGCTGGTCAATATCATCACGGACCAACAGACCCTCACTCACAGGCCCGAATCCTTTTCGGCCTCGAATACGACCTGACGTGTCGCAATCACAGGACTGCCACTGGCGTCATCGGAAATATTGAACGTGATAGTCGCCGTACTGGTCCCAAATACCGCGCGCTCTAAATTATAGTCTCTGTTGCTGTTCATCTGTAACGGACCGGCACCGGCATCCGTATCCAGCGAGCCAACATCCTCAACCCGTGAAATGTAAAATGAGGCCGCAGAGCCATTCAGTAGCCACGAACCAAAGGCAGAAAAACCGCCTGTCGGCTGCCGTTTGTATATGATGCCGTCACTGCCAAAACGCACACCCGAAAAACAGTCATCACTGCCGCCAATGACCGTGTTCGAATAATCCGTGTTCGGTATATGAACGACCTCTGCCGCTTCACCTTGAGAACTGTGATTGAACGGCATCAACATTACGCATACGCCTGACCGAAATTGCCATACCAGGTCGTACCGGCATCGATCGTAAATAACGTGTAAATATCGACCGCATCATTTCCCGTCGACATCGTCGGTGCCGACCCTCCGGGCCATATCACCGATGCTGGCCATGTCACAGTATAGGCACCTCCTGCACCGTCTTGTGTAATGGCCACGACAATCTGCGCAAATCGACCCGTGATTGGCGGATTACTGATCGTAATAGTGAGATTGGCCGACAACAGAATCGCGAAAGAATTGCCTTGTTCTAAATCGAGATCGCGTGTTGCACCCGGCGTATAGGCTTGATGCGTAATCGCAAAATCTTTAATCAGTGGCTGGCGCAATCTGTCATCGGCCAAGTTCAGTTCAGCACTGGAAAATAGAATATTCCCGGTGATGGTTTCGTCGCGGCTTTTCTTGAGATAATTCTTACCAATATCGGCAAAAATATCCTCGACCGTAGAAGCTGCGAAATAGCCGCCGGCATCGGCTACGGTGATATCAATACCGGCCACCGGCTTGAACACAGGATCGACGTCATCCAGCAGCACACTGTCGCTGTCGGTAATTTTACATCGGTAAGTAACGGCCGGATCCAGATAGATCGGCGCGAACTGACCGGTCGATGCATCAGCCACAACAGGGTTGGAATGCGGCGTCGTCAAATCCGCATCGCTGTACACGTCCGTTTCTGTGAACGTACCGGTCAAAAAGAAATGCGCACGAGCCGCTGTGTAGGGGCTCCCGACACTGTCAACCCGAACCGCTTTTGGTAGATAAAAAAGACTACTCATTATCGTCCCTCGATATCATCCACAAAATCGGCCCTGATTTTGCAATTTGCTCCGCGCTCGCCTCATCGACAAACCCCGCATACCGGCGCCATTCGGCTGATTGAGTCAGCATTGAATTGGCCTCATCAACAGCCCCATCGGCATATCGACGCATCGCCTCCCGAAATGACAAGGATGACAACAATCGATCCGCTGCCACGGTTTTCGGCGTTGATTTCAACAGCCCCGATTTCACCACAGCCACACCAAGACCGGCACCAGGTACACCGCTGGGCGTAGTCACACCCTCCATGCGCATACCTTCACGGCCAATATCGTACAACCGCCGAATAATCGTGCCATCATCCATCGAACTGACCAGATTATTCGCACTGTTCGATTTACTGTCGTATATCTTCGACTTGTAAAACGCCTCAGCGACACGCCCCATCAAATTGAAGCGTTTTCGAGCCTCTTTGGGCAAATGCTTGAAAATTTCTTTTCTGGCGACCTCGTTTCGCTGCAATGCACGCCAGTTCTGTACAAAAGCCTCCGTGACTCGTACACCTTTTTGCGTGCCGGTCGAGAACAGATTATTCAATACCGACAATGACACTTGGCGCTGAAATTCCTTCGGCACGGCATTGATCAATTTTGTATAGGGCTCAACATTACCCCGAACCAATGCATTGGCTGCCGAATCCAATTGCGGCACAAGGCCGCGCTCAAGATTACGACCCAACGCCTGTGTCGCTGCATCCTCAACTGCTTTCCGGCGTACAATCAGATCATTCGCCACGACAAGCTCATCATCAAAACCAAACCGCCTGGCCGCCCCATGCTGTGCATCGGCCAGTAATTCGTAGTAGTGTTTCAATGTACCGATATCATCGTCTTTAAACGGCCCGTGATTGACACCCTTGCCAACATTCGAACGAGCCTTATCGATCGATCCATACGTGGGCTCTACCGGCTGCCACGACGTATCACCCTCCGCGTCTTTGACCCGTCGATGCATCATACGGAATAGCGTCTTATCGACACCGTCACCGTTTTGCAGTAGCTCCTCGGGTGAGCCAAATCGCCTGATTTGCTCGTTCAAATACTCCTGCAATCGCTCCGCCGCAATCCGTTGCCCATGAAACTGCTTCGGCAAAGCATCGAACGCCTCATCAGCCTGAATTTCCATGCGCCGAATCGTGTCCTCATAGTCAGCCCTGACATTCGCATTCAGCAGTGATCGATCCGTCGTGCCGCCAAAATCCTCCACCAGACGCGCTGCATTCGCGTCTAGCGCGGCCTGCGATTCCGCATCGACGTTCTTCAATTGGGAACTTTGCTGCGACTTCAGGGCCGACTGAGACTGTCTGAAGGCGTTATTTGTGGTCACGGCACCCGGCGTATACGGTACGCCCAGCTCCTCAAACGCCTTGATCAGCTCCGGATCGGCATCGACCAGCTCCGATAAGCGCTTTTGATTCCCCGTTTTAAGCGCCTCTACCACCTCCTCCGCCTGGCCACTGGGTAGAGTCCGCTTGGCCGTCTCGCCAATATTGGTAGGCCGGCGCATACCGTAGACGCTCGCCAATGCCTCCGGGGTAATCCGGGCCAATGTCGCTAATGCCGGTGAACCGGTTTCATCTGCAACCACATTACCCACACCCACGCCGACACCGTGTTCGCGAATTTCATCACCCAACGTCGGGGTATCGTCTTTTTCGCCAGTCAAAATCTGCCGGTAAAGCCGTCTCGGGCCTGTAATCATGTCTGAAACGCCCGCCACGACGTTCCCTACGCCCTCCTCCAGCAAGCCTACACCCTCGGCCACGCCTTCCAACGTTTGCTCACCGGCGTCCGTTCTGGGCTGATACGTGCCCTCTCGCTGCACGTTTTCCACATCCGCACCGACCATACCGGCATAACCACTGCCGATCGTGCTCACCAGGCCCGAACCAATCGTCAAGCCAGCCTCACCCAAACCAACAACTGTCCCCAATGGCGTTCCAGGTCGCGTCATAAGTTTCATTGTGCCGGCCGCGCGCTCGGTCTTGAGTTCAGGCGAGTCCTCCGCTATCGGCGCGTCCTGCCAATTCGAGCTTGCAATAGGTGCGTCTCGCCAATCACTCACGGTTTCACTCGTTTTGTGCCATCAGGCGCCATCACTGTACGCCCAGACGGAATCATGTCCCAATATTCTTGATATTGTTCAGGCGTACCCTCTGTAATAATGGCGTTCTCATACGCCGCCTGCCAGCGCTCATACTGTTGCGCCACGACCATCAAATTCGCTTTCAAGTCTTCAGGCGACAATGCCTGGTCTAACGCAGCGACCGTTGCCTGCAATGAAATCAGTTCCTGCACCGCAACCTGACCCAGCGCACCGCCGGTCGGGCTATTTCGACGCATCTCTTGCAGCGCCTCAAATCCCAAATTCGCCTTGACCGTTGTCAGGGCTGTATCGAGCCGTTTCGCATCGGTAGCGGGAATGTCTTTCAGTAACGAGCCCCAACCCGCCGACCAGTTGTCGGTTGAACCCATCGCTGTGCCGAGTGCAACACCAACATTCAACACCTTACCGACACCTGTTAAAGCAGCATCTACCCTTTTACCGGAATCAGCCTCGTCTTTGGCCTTTAACTGCCCGGCGGTTTTAGCACCAGCCAATGCTTTTGCGGCCTCGGTTTCCTCGTCCAATGTGCTCAATTTGTCCGTCGTACCGCCATGCACCACCGTTTTCTCACCGGCAACCGTGGCAATTTTCGGTGTCGTATTGGCCTGATCCCAGATTGAGCGCTGTTCCTTGCTCAGACCCTGATAATGCTCGAAATTCTGGATTTTCGCCGTGGTGTTGGGTCTCACCTCCGGCGCGCCAAGCTCAACACGGGCACGGTGATGCAAATCCAATAAATGCTCACGCGTCAAAGGTCTATTCGGCATATCGCCTTCCCACACACCGCGACGCTTACCCTCGTCCCAGAACGCCTGTTTAGCGGCCTCAAAATGCGTTTCCGGCATTTCCGCCAGCATCTCGGCCGAATGCATCAACCATTCATCGTTTTCGCGTATACGCGTTTTCTCGGTCTCCTGAGCCGCCGCTGCCTGTTCGGCCTTACGGTCCTCCTGACCCTGCTCAAATAGCAATGCATTCTGCTCATCAATCACGCCCTGACGGTCGCTACGCTCTTGCATCAAGTCCCGCTGCAACGCATTGTATTCCCGCGCCTCACGGTCTCGCACACCACGACCGTACGTTTCAGCCAGATTCAAATGATTGTATTGCGGCATGATTAACCTCCCGGCTGCGCCCCTTTCCAATACAGGTAATTCCCTATACCCGACTGCAACGCATTGTTAACACCCGACGCCACACCGTGTATCCCACTGGCACGAGCATTTCCGGCACCGATCAGATTGTTCTGAATCTGGCCAGACAATTGATTGCCGGCATAAATGCCTGTATTGGTCGCCTGTTGGCCCACACCAGCCCGCCCAGCCTGCCGATTCCACCATGCACCGTACTCACCGGAGGCCAGATTCGAATTGTATTCGTTCAGCGCTTTCATGGCGTTACCGCCGCCGCCGCGTACCGAAAACGCATTGCCGATATCACGCATACCCTCGCTGCGTCGAAAACCGTAATCAGGAGAGGCATAAAAGTCCGACATGTCGCCGGTACTGGCTCGATCGAGCATTTGCAGCGCATTTTCACCGGATGCTCGCCACGGCGCCAGATCGGCCCGATTCTGATCGTACTGGCGTCGATTTTCAGCCGTGGCCGCGTCATATCCCTGTTGCTGGGCATCAGCGCCTTTTTTGGCACCATACACACTGGCTGCGCCACCAATTACTGCACTACCGATGACCGCCGTTGCTAGAAAGCTCATCCTTTTGCTCCAAATACAAATCGTTCACGTCATTTGTGACCAATTCCGCCTCAAGCGTTTCGATATCCGTTTCATCCGTGACATGCACGGTAATCCAGCGCACCGGCTCCAGCACATGCCCGGCACGCTTTACACCCGGCTCGGCAATCTGTACCAACGGCCCCTCAATCTCTTTCGAGCCATCTGGCGTCACAACCACCATCTTACCGCATAACATAATGCTCAAATGCCGGGTTTTGTGAATTTTACCCGTCATCGTCACGCCGGCCGGCACCAGCATCTCACGCGCATACAGGCCCGGCGCAAAATGGTGCCGCACCTCAATATCGACCTGCGGCATGTTCTCCATAACTGCCTCAAGCTCGAAAATACGGCCCATCAGGTCCGTATCATTAGCATGTACTATTTCGCGATCCATCCGTACTTTCCGTCACCGGATTCCTTCACATACAACGTGGCCGATGCCCCGCCGTCAATGTCAGTATACAACGCACCGGGCAAGGCCGTGACCTTACCCTCCGGACTGCCCTCACCACGCACAAAATTCGCAGCCTCCAAATTACCGGAGAATGAACTATCGTCCTCGGCACGCACCGATTGCGCGTTCATCCAGCGTTCCCATTCCTTCACATTCGCCGGCACACTCCTGAATGGTCGCAACGCCATTACAATCGACCTCCACGAACAGTCAATAATGTGCTGGTCAACGTCACTGGCACAGGATCCGACACATAGCATCGATACACACGCTGTCGCGACGAACCCAGATTATGCCAAAACACCCGCACCTCTCTGTCGCCAATAGCACCAATGGAGCGTTCCGGCAATGTTTTCCAGTTCAATCCGTCGTCGGAATACTGACAAACCAGTTTCGGATCCGACCCTTGCCCGGTTTGCAAGCCCACACCGGTCTCCAATGTAATCTCTAAACGGTCATGAAATGCACGCTGACCCATTGCGTACACCGTTTGATAGGTCCACTCCATTACAAGCGGGTCATCCCATTCGGTGTACGTCTCCGGATCCAGTTCACCGATTTTGTTTGATGTTCCGTCACCGACCAGTTCTTTCCCAGCGAACTGAACGTGATGGCGCGCTCGCCAGTTTGTCTGGCCATAGGTTTCACGCTCGGTCCATTCGCCCGTTGTAACGTCCAGTAAATAGGTGCCTTCATTGAACGTGAGCGCATAAATAAAATGCCCCTCAAGGTCATAAGCAAATGCTTCCGCACTGTCGGCCGTGGCTGCGGCAATTTTCTGCTCTATCGAGTGCGTCGATACCCGAACCGGCGTAATACCCTCTAACCGACGCACCGTGTAATCATCGGCTACCCAGTAAACGCTATTGTCTTGCTTTGCAATCGTCTTGGAATTTAAACACCCCTCCTGAATCGTGCCATTAATCAGCCTCGAAAACGGAAACCCCGTCCCGCCTGTGTTTTCCCATATCTCGGTGGTTTTAGTGCCGAAATTCAGCAATTGCCGGTGATCGGCCTCCATACCGACCAGTTCATCGGGTGCTGCATCGGCAATACCGAACGACAACGCGTCAAAATCACTGACTGAGCCCAGATCCGCGCCGAAAAACCGTGCCGAATCAGGCTCCCGAAACAACATGAAGTTATCCAAAAACTCCACATCGCCGGCACCGCGGGTGACAAAATCATGATCCGTTATCTGCGCAAACGCCGCACCGTTCCAGTGATAGGCATTGGGTTGATTGACCACGACCAATGAATCCACGTTCGAATCAATATCGACACGCACCGGCGTTCCAACATCTCCCAGTAACGTTGCATTCTTGTCCGAATCCACCGAATACAACTCAGACCCGGACACCACGTACAAGTTATGCAAACGACCACTTGAAAACTCAATGCCCGCCTCATACATCCCAACAATAGGACCGGAGCCAACCGTCGTCCATGTCTTAACACCAGGGGAGCGCGACAACTGGTAGCGCGCTCTGGCCCCCGGCGGTAGTTCCTCTACGTGACAATTGACAAGCCTGGCAGGACTCGCCGGCCGGCTCCGGTATTGCTGTAATGCGATCGGCAGTGGAATTTCAGTCGTCATGCGTACGCCTTCGAATAATCACCGCGCCATGTCGTACCACCATCAATGGTCTGTAACATCACGGCGTCTTTGGCGCCATTGGCTGTGCTCACCTCATACGCCGAACCACCGGCCCATTTTACACTGTCGGGCCACGTCAATTCGTACGCACCGCCTCCATCGTCTTGCGTGACAATAACGGTAATGGCCCGACGTCGACCGGTCGCTGCTACCCCGATAAATGACACAGTCGCATTTTCATCTAACGTAACGCCAAAAGCATCTGCGGTCGAACAATCAATCTCAAGCGCGCCAGACTCGCTCTCAATCGCCAGATATTCACAGGCAAAATCATGCAAACGAGGCCGCACAACGGCATTACCGTCCATCAGGATATCAGCACCCGACATGGTCCAATCGCCGGTCACGGTTTGCGCCTCGGTTTTCTTTAGCCAACCCGAACCAATTTCCTGCAATGCCGTCTCAATATCGGTGCCGACGTAATAACTGCCGTTATCCGAGAACAAAAACGCTGAGGCCAAAAAGTCCTCACGAACAGGATCGACCGCGTCAAGTTCGACATCGTCATCATCAGTGATGACAACGCGATAATCAGTCATCGGATCCAAATACACGACATCGAACTGTCCATCAGAGCGCGCTATCACCGGATTTAACGCCGGTACTTGCAAGTCTGAGTCTCGATACACCTTCACCCGCGATGTACCGGCTGATGCTGTGTAGAAATTGGCTTTTGCTGCCGAATAAGGCGCGCCCGTCAATTGCACGCGAACCGCTCGCGGCAGATGGAACAACACCGCATTACCTGGATTTCGATACGCATACGCACCGATATCATCGGTTAAATAGGTGTTTTCTATGCGATCAGTTTCGCTATCCCAACCGCTAAAGCCGCTGCCAGCCCCAATAGCATTAGAACCGACCGCCAACGCGTATTCTGTGTCGCTGGTGGAGCGAAACACGGGCTCGGTCGTGATATTGGTGGTGCCCTCTAAAACACCATCGAATTGTGTCGCGTTACCGTACACAATACAGTTGACCGGGGTCAGGGACTCGCTACTGCTCGTTAACTGCAGACCCGTGGTATTGTTGGTGATTATGCTGTCAAGCACATCCGGAACATGCGCAGCGTTGTTGATTCGCGTAAACAACATGCCAATAGTGGCATCATCGATCGTCAGTTTTCGATAACGCGTCGACGTGCCATTGTTCGCATCATGCGACACACCGGCTACAGACATATCGCTGATTTCGGTATGCTCCAAAATACAGCCGCGACTGTCTGATCCGGTGTAGAAATTGTAAAAACCGATCTTTGACCCGGTCAACT
>WUAR02188887.1:0-17066 GCA_015164055.2 Chrysaora achlyos
GGGATGATCATCTGTTGATGGTTGAAGGGCACTTCTAATATTTAGAAGTTATTGTTTAACCATTTTAGAACTAGTGACACGGGTGGCCTGAACATAGGAAATATAAGCTTGATTGTAACAAAATTATACCAGGCTTACTTTGTTCTAAGAAATCCTTTACAACTATTGGAACTGGCTGAACAACACCAACATCAAATGCTCTTTTGAATGAAACTGATACGCAAGTGTCCGAATCTTTTTTCATCTATAAAAATAGATGAATATGACACTTCTAGATTATAAATTTTCATTTTAGGGGCATTAGCTCAAATTCGGTCTAAACAAATATCGCTAAAATGACATACCAAGCAGAAATTTAACTCGATGGCCTCATCGATTGGCACATACGCTTGCTATCTTCGCAAGGTATGGGTTTCTGTGCTGAGCACAAGGGGACTACTGAAATAGCCCAGGGCTAATCTAAGCAGTGCGACCCCAGTCTTTCCTCTCGATGTGATCACACCTCGTGATTCCTTTTGCCTTTTGCCCGGCATTACAGAGAGCTGGCGACTCTCCTCACTCTTTCACGGCGAGTTTGACCTGGGTGGGAATCGAACCCACAACTTGTAGATTGCCAGTTCGACTCGCCCACCACTGGGCCATTCTCGTAAACTAACAGAAAAGGGACAATAGTGCAAAGCTGTGCCAAAGCAATAACAGTAATTATGCCAAGAAACGTAAGCCGAAATGGACAAAAAAATCTAAAATTTTAGTTTTCCCAAGGTGGGGGGAAATATTGCCAAGAAGAATGGGGAGTGGTCTTAGGAACCTCGGGATTTTGCAAATTGAAGCTAGGGAAAATAAGGGGGAAACAGCCCCACATTAGGAGATAAACTGGGGAAAAGAGAAGCAAGGTGAGTAGAAGAAAGGGTTAAATAGTTGGAAATGTTGCAATACTCTTACGAATTTTCTGACCTTGTCAAAGTAAACAACCATGGCTCGATCACTGAGTTCGTAGCGCTTAATCTTTGAGGCAGCCAACATCTAACAATAAAATCATTTATTTAAATAAAATTTGATAAGTTTTTCTGGTAGTGAAAAAAAACAAATTGCCACAGTGTCTGTTAGAATTCAACAAATTAAAATGATTTTCTACCTTCTCAAACGACTCTTGAATCGGAACGAATCCCGTGAGAACTCCAATCTCCATCACAGACATGCCTACATCTCCTTTGCCGATATATCTACGAAAATAAATTAACAATTGCATTCACTAAACTGTTGCTTGTTCTGCAAAAACTCAGCAATATTTCACCAAAAATTCCCTAAACGCCGTAAAAGCTCCTCTAAGCTTCTAGGGGGGGCTTTTATGTTTAAGGCCCCAAAGAGAGACAGAGTGGCCGCTTATTAGAGGGGGTAATATCCAAATAGGGATTGTGATTTGTTCCACTCTACCTGGCACAGATTTCCATTTTGTAGCTGTAATCATTCTTAGAACTGATTTCATCGATTTTCAACTTCGTTGTGAATGGACATTTATCTTCTTTCGGACGTGGAATGTTGTAATGAAGCTCAATCTAGAAAAAACATGTCACTTCTTTCACACTCAGTTCAAATGCCAATTGGCACACAAGGACATATCAATTACATTACATCAGGGGTTTCTTGAGGAAAATAAGGGATTTTGAAAGACACGTTTGAAGTTCAAGCTCTCAAAAATTTTTATCCAATTTTTCACATCTTAGCCTAAAAAGTTTTTCATTTAAAGATTTTTTAAGAATCCAGTTCCGTTTCTATTTTATCAACCAAAATACAAGACATTTTATTTTAGGTGTGCATCTAAAGAGTTTCTTATAAGTATGGGGACAAATCCTAAAAGTTCCATTTAGGTGGTTTCTTAACTGGCCATACTGTGTAGCATCATGATTGAGCTATCACAATCGTTATAATGCAGTTGTGACTCCAACCTCGGAGCTTTAAGAGTCAAAGCCAGCCAACATATCCACTACACTGAAAAGTGCAATGAATTGGCCAGCTTGACAGAAGGCCTTTACAGCTCTAAGTCTCCACAACAGCCAACGTATTGCTTCGTTTCTTTAGATATTTATTAATGAATATTACATGTCCTACCTGTACTTCAGCAGTTCCAACTCCTCTTGAAGTTACAATAACATCACCTCCGACTGGCAGCTGTAAAAACAAAGAGATTTCTTCTTGGAAATTCGTATCAATTTTGGCAAATTCTTTGTGCCAGTTCACGAATCGGAAATCAGCAAAATAACGGAGATAATTAGGCAAATTTCGCCCACCTGGGGCAAATCGACAGATAAATCAAGGCCTTGAAATCTTCACTTCAAATATACTACATCAAATTTGATGCCAACCCCCACAATCGATCGCTGTTATATTCGTTGTAGTCATGTTCATCCAAGAGATAATTTTTTAATTAAGTTTTCAGGTCTGCCACGAGATATTTTACCTTTCATTTCACCTTGACCAACGCTATGTGCAAGTGTACCCTGATCTCTATTTGTGAGATTAAATCATTATTTTTCCTTCTCTTGTCAATGTATCTCTGAATGTGTCTTTAAAACAAGTTAAAAATTGCTTTAACATTTTTTGGTAAATACTAATTCTAGTTCATTCTTGCAGAAACTCAGACCCTGAATGAAAAATCCTTGATTAATTCCTTGAATATTGCAAATATAATGGACAAGTAAATCAAATAATACCTCAACGCTATGTTGCACTAGAGCATTTCGTTTCGTAATAAAATAGCGTTGCCGAAACGCCGGGTCTGCAGTTGACTTCACTTGAATGCCCAAATTTAGGGCCGGTTGAATGCCTCCATAAGCAGAAATTGCCTTCAGTCCAATGACTGTGTCCTAAAAGAAAATGCAAATCAAACTGTAATTTGACATCATCGTAGGAACAGCAATATTCTTAGCATTTCCTTGATGCTAGGCCTATTCTAAGTCTTAATGTGGAAGGTAATGAAAAAACGTTCGTATATAAGAATTAGTGTTACAAAATAGTGTTTCTTGAACAAAATATGAAATAATGGTATTTCAAGATTTTGTATCTGACCTAGCTTTGACTTTGCTTACATGTTGACAGCAGCCAATCTACATGGGTTTTATCACGTGGTCGGAAATTCTGCACGTTGATTGGCTAATCAGAGCAAACAAACAAAATGGTGTATAAAATACAAAATTAGCCCATGTTTATTTGAAGTTCATCCTCGTAATGAACACAGAGTTAAACGACAACTAACATCATCATCATCATCATTAAATTTAAAACATGCAGCATAATCGCTATATTTTGTAACGTATTGGTGCATTAATATAATGACGTCAATGCTATTGATATGGGACATGGCCAATTAGTGTGTTAAAATGATTAGTGTGTTGCCGAATAGCATGATACTTCCTGTGAAACTGTAATGTTACACGTAGAGAGCTTTTATGTTATGCAATTAGGATAGTTGAGGGAGTTCGTCGATAATGAGATAGGAACTGGTCATGATTTAAGAGTTGTGTTTTCTATCAAGGCTTAGGCCCTCGGGCCTTGCCTTAGTCTCTCTCTCCATAGCAAAGAACCAGAAATCGTTACAATTTGATGCTTCATTAAGAAAACAAAACATTCTCAATATACCAACCAGTAGCAACAGAGAACCTGTCATGCGTACCTGGCCAGATGAAAATCCACCCTCCGCGTTTCTATGCTCGGTGAGCCATTTGATAATCGCTTTACTGTACGTCAGTTTCTCTTTGAACAGCAAAGCCAGCAGAGCATAAGAGGTAGCTTCAATTGTCACAGACTCAGTGTTTTCTTTCCAATACACTGTCTTCTTAACTAGAAAAAATCGTGGCAAATCAGTTAATTATCAAAAAAGTAGATAAGGCTGATACCAATCAAGTAATCCTTTGGGTATCTTAGACAATAACGTCATTAATGATATTCAATATTCTGACATCTTTGTCAGTTGAGTTCTTTATGTCATTTCATATTCTGTCACTTTGTCGATGAAGTCATTGATATCATTTCGTCATTGTTCTTCCATCATCAAGTCATTAATTACTATGTCAAAAAATCATTTATTTCTAAATATTTGTTATAATTTCTGAAATGCAAAGTGACCTGTTTGTTAGAATTATTAGTACTATTTTTTAAAGAATATTGTCTTGATATTTTCTAATTTCTTATTATTGTACTCATTTTGATGTAAACAGTGTTCTTATAATTCATCTATTCTTATTGTTAATGTTTTATTTTAGTTTATATTTTAATTTAACAGCCCAAGAAATCATAAGCTCTGCTTCTCTTGGGTCGTGTAGTATACAATATTTTTGTACCTTGTAATTAGGATTGTATGCTATGAAAAAAGTTGAATTGAATTGAATTGTCAATGAAGCCGTTGATATCATTTCGTCATTGTTCTTCCATTTTCTGTCATTGCTATATCAAGTCATTAATTACATTGTCATCAAACAAGGTGATCATGATCATGATGATCATCCATAATCATCCACTTCAAAGGCTACTGTAAAATTGTTACAACAAAATGTCATAATATCGAATCAAGAAAGTAGAGGAAGGAAGCCAGAACTAAGAACTGATGTAATAATTAAGTCGAACAATGTTTATGGTAACAGCAGTAATCTCTACCCAGTAATTAACATCGGTATACCTTTGTCTTTGATTGCAATTTTCTCCAATGCTGCAAGAGCAGTGGTGGCTGATTGGCTATTTGCTAATGCCAATGCATAAGAGGTAATGGCAAGGTCGTATGCTCGTTTCATTGTTGGCAGTTTTCGCTGCAAATACTCCTGGGCTTTTTCAGCAGCAAGTGCAATTTTCTATAAGAAGAATTATATTATTCTCAAAATAAAGCAAATTACATCAAGTTGAACTTTCTTTCTGAATTTGGGTATTTCAGATGATTTCGATTATAACGTGTTATAAGAAATCTGAAAAATTTGAGTTTATCAAGGCTGTTTCTGATACGGTGTTTGACATTAGTCAATTTTTGATGCTTGTTCATTGAAATTTCCCTCCTTTCGATGCAAGCCTATTTAACAAGTAGGCAAACACAGATCTCCTTCTTTGCGGGATGGTGAGAAATGATCTTCTCTTAAAACATCTCCCCGATTAATATAGAAAGGCTTGTCATAATAAACGGCATTTATTTTGCAGCGAATGTGTCAATATACATACCATAGTCATCGCCCCGCAATTGACATTTAGAAGGGAAATCAAAACGAAGGCAGTCATCGCTGGGTCTCCATTCGTACCACCCTATAAGTGCAAAAGAGTCATTAGTATTCCGAAAAAATACATATCATAGCATAACATAACATACGATTATCATACTGTAGCGTAGCATAGCTTAACATAACACTAATATGCCGTAACATAGCATGACATAACATAACACAACATAATCATATTTTAGATGGAATAACACAATGTAGCATAGCAAAGCAAAACACAGCATTAACATACAATAGCATGAGATAACATAACATAACATTAACATGCGGTAGCATCACATTACATAACATTAACATATTGTAGCATAGCATGACGTTACATAACACAAGATAATCATATTTTAGATGGAATAACATAATGTAGCATAGCATAGCATAACACAGCATTAACATACAATAGCATGAGATAACATAACATAACATAACATTAACATGCTCTAGCATCACATAACACAACATTAACATATTGTAGCATAGCATGGCATTACATAAAAAACATAACGTACTTTGGCATGGCATAACTTAACAAAACAGCGAATCACAGACAGACTGCCCTTAATCACTCACCATCATTCCTTTAGAGAAACTTTGCCCTTCTTCCAAGAAAGCTCCGGTATTTTTCTGACTCTTGATCAGATACTCTGCAGCTTGGCAGATCACAGAGGAATCGATTTGAACGAATTCGCTTGCATCTTGAAGGTTACCAGCAATGAAAGCAGTTAGCCTAGAGGAAAATTAAATATATGACTAGAATAATCCCTGATTTCTATACTAATTTTCAACAAAATTGCTACCCTCTAGTTTATTCAAAATACCATGAGCTAAAGCTACCATTACAAACTCCATCTTACCAAAGGTCTCCCGCTGCAGTATTTCCCCACATGCTAAATGATCCGTCTTTAGTTCGGTGACCAAGCAAGCGTCTATAGCCTGGGAAAAGGAGAAATTAAATATCAAAGTGTCTCAGTAAAAATGAACATAAGAAGTCATAGCGACGAAATTTTCCGATGTTCAAAAGTACACGAAAGCTCGGCAATTATCATTTAGTCAAACCATTGAAGTGGCGACTCATTTTGTGCAATCAAACATAAAAATTAGAACATTAGAATATGGAAATTTATAATTAAAATTTAGATGTGCAAAATACAGGCACTTTTAGGTAATGCAGGTCTACCGCCTTAAGCGCTTGAAGGTTTTTATTTACGAAAAAACATGCAAGCAACTACGGCGTATGGTTTCAATGGAAAAATAGAAAACACAGACACAATCTACAAATACCTTGAAATATCATTTATGTCATGACGTTTCAGACATGATAAAAATGGCATTTGACAAAGGGTTAGTACCAAAACGTGTTAAATTCTATTTTTCTGGCATTGTTATATTTTTCCTATGATCTTCAGTTGTTTATTTAAGCTTCAGTCGGTTGGCTAGACTTGTTATGGTGAAAGGATCGTTCTGGATCCACACCTCCCTTTTACAGCAAAGTTACGTCCAGTGAGATATGCTAATCGATCATGAACCAGAGTCATTTCTTTACACAACAACAACAAGAACAGCAATAACAACAACAACAACAACAACAACAACAACAACAACAACAACAACAACAAAAAGAAGGCTTACTTTCCGCGATGTATCCCTCAGCCTGCTTTTTAACAGCATCTGTCAGCTGATTGGTGCGTTTGAGATACTGCAGGACATACACATTCGGAGCCATGCCCTGGAGAACAAACCGATCACGTTGTCTCCAGACGGTTTTCGTGCGTGTTCTTTGAACTTGGCGTGTTCCAGTGGCGACCTTTTGCCTCTGGGCTGCACGAGAACGCAAGCAACCACCATTCCTGATATTGCAAGCACACGAGGACTGATAGGTGCGGTAATACTGAGTATACGTCTCCATCAATGTGTATGTGTATGTTTGAGGCACCGAAACAGTGAACGTCTCTGTGGCGCTTACTTGATAGACTTCAACTGGGTTTCGAAGGGCTTTCTGGACATTTTTGAGAAGTTTAGTCACAATTGGGCCTAGAAGATCGCCGGTGACGAAGAAAGTTGCGCTTTCAGAGCCAGGGATAGCATCAGCTGGAAGATCAACACTGATTGTGGTTTGCTGTGTTCTCGATCCTGCTGCAGAGGACGGGTCTATGAATTCAGATAATGTCTTTACTTGCTCCACTCCTTCTGGCTAAAAATGGGAGATCTTAGAATTAGCAAAAATGATCATTCACCGCCTTTGACCTTGACCTCAACTGTCCTTTGACCTTGACCTCAACTGCCTTAACCGGTTTTAAAAAACGAATTTTTCAGATCTCTATTTGAAAAGTAATGATTTGAGGCCGAAGGATCAATGCATTACATTTGTATATACTGCATTAATTCATTACTATTAATTCGTTAATTCGGTCATTCTGTTAACTTCATATTTGAGAACTGCTTGAAGGATTACCAAACAAACCGGTAATCATAAAGAATGGAAGTTACTGTTCTGTAAATATATTTAGTTATATCATACATTTTTAGATTGAAACAATTCATAGCAAACCTCGATTCGAATTGGCCTCGTAACGGCATCTCCGCCGTCCGATGTGTATGCAATCACAGTAACATTCCTCTCGCCAAGCTCCAGAGGAATCATGGGAAATCTCAAAGTTGCTGCATCATTTGCTTCGATTCTTAGAAGCTGTGGTGTTGACCTGCGTTTTTCCCGCGAGTCATAACAAAGGCCTTCTTCGCCTCGCATGTACACTCGTGTCTAGAAAAGCACGTAACCATGTTAGATATCATAGAAATGCATTAGCAACTATTTAGGTCAAATAACATCCATTTGCTAACCGTGTTAAACAAGACTAAATGACGTAGTCTGCGGAGATATTTCCATTTATTGAAATGTTAGACGCTCAAACACAAATTTGGCAAATTTTCTAATTTGCAAAAACCTTCGGGGATTTCATTTCAAAAGCATTGTTTTGATAAAGTGGCTTGATTGGCTAAATATAAGCTTTCAATTTTGCTTAACAGCAACTGTAAGTGCTGTGGGAAAAATTACAAGAAAAATCTTACAATCACATATAAAAGGTATTACAGTTGATTGAAAGATTGCTTAATTATTGTGTGCAACAAACATGCATTTTAGCCATACGGGTTATTTCTAGGTGTTCGAATTTAGGAATTTTGATTTTTGGAGAGTTTAACATAATTACCTTTTTTTCACCTGGAAACTAATCTTAGCCAGCTAGTAGAAAGAGATTTCCAAAACTCGTCGATTGATGGTCATGCGTGTTTGACGGTCAGTCGTAGCATAGTCATTATGGTAGTAGTTTTGGCGTGTGCTGTGTTTAGAATCACCGAACCCCCGGCAAAGCTTATTCATGAACACAGTTCAAAAAGAAATCGAGAAACATCAGGGGGTAATTTTTGAAGAGACTTACCGTAGATCTTGACTTTCCGAAGTTGTAGACTGTTGCTGAGAGCATAATTTGTTCATTTCGTATCATGGAATACGGCAAATTGAGCTGAACGAAGAAAGGTTTAAATGCTACCAATTCGTACGATGTAGCAACACCTAGGCCCGTTTGCGTATTTGTAGCGAATGCTTGCATCACCCACGTTGTTATCGTGTCAGGAACTTTCACCTTCATTGTTGCAATACCAGTTTTGCTGAGGAGAAAAATGCAAATTTATGTAGAAATTCCCTATCTTTTTAGGTAGAATAATAAGGAACTGCCTTTTCCAGAGGCGTTGAAAAGGTCTATAAAAGTTAAAGAGAAGAAATATCTTCAGGCAATATTTGCAAACGATTTTCTTTTCATTGTAAGTGCAGTTATCTATAACATCTCTATCACAGTCGATAGGTAAATAAGTTAAATAGAACTTGATCGTTTGTCATTTGGGATCAGCAATAATCTTAAGAAAGGTGGTGCATGCCTTAGGTCATGGGAGATCGAAACGAGCCAAGCAGAGAAGATAAGATCAGACCAGACAAAATTAGACTAGACCAAACCAAATCAGACCAGACAGGACCAGCCCAGACAAGACCAGACCAGACAAGACCTATACAGACCAGACCAAATCAGACCAGACAGGACCAGACCAGACAAGACCAGACCAGACAAGACCTATACAGACCAGACCAAATCAGACCAGACCAAATCAGACCAGACAGGACCAGCCCAGACAAGACCTAAGCAGATCAAAAAAGATCAGACAAGACATGAAAAGACTAGACCAGACAGGACCAGACCAGACCAGACCAGACCAGACCAGACCAGACCAGACCAGACCAGACCAGACCTATACAGACCAGACAGAACCAGACAAGACCAGAAAGACCAGACCGGACAAGACCAGACAAGACTAGACCAGACCAGACAAGACCAGACGAGACAATACCAGACCATACCAGACAAGACCAGGTCAGACCAGACCAGACAAGACCTATACGGATCAGACAAGAGCAGACCAGCCTAAAACACTCAGAACTTGAAAACAATCCAACAAACAAAATTTTTGATTTGATTTAACTAGTTGTTCAAAAATAGCTGCAAGCTGTTCTAAACTCACCCAATAACAACGTCTCCAAAGAGCCAAGTTTCTGGAAAATTGCTTCTAAATTGCACTTTTCTGTCATCTTCGAATATATCGTCATCTTCTTCTTCCTCTATACCGAAAGACCGTCCTTGCAATGCTGAAAGAAAAACAAGAATTACGTAGCATGTTCTGGGGATTAGTTCAGTCCCTAATGATAACCCCCAAGCAATGTTTGTTTTCTTTTAAGGGAAGGTGTCCTTATAAGGTAAGGGTATACCCCTAGAACAGCAGTAATGCTGACTCAGCTAGCTCCTGATTGGCCAGATGCACTATTGGTCACATGAACAGTGAATTTAATCAGCAGCCCAATTTTAGTTATTTTTGCCCAACTTTTTTTGGAATTGACATTCAAAATTAATTCCAATTATGCTCGCCCAATTAGCATAAATTAACATGATTATGTAACTGTCCTGCTTTACAATCATCTCTCTCGCACCTCATTTGTATAAAAGAGAAAGTGTACTTTACTAATGAAGCTCAGCAACTTTCGCAAGCATTATTCAAAATCAAGTTCAACTAATCATAAGAATTCCTCTGGTTGGTCTGTTTATATGTACGCATTATGATACTATAAGACATGATGAGATATGGTATGAAAGATATGAGACAGCCATTTATTCACCTTGACCTTTGCAGCATTTTACAAATAACTTCTCGCAAAGTTCCTCAAGATTTTTATTCCTTGCTTGGAGAATGCAAGACTTTGGATTTTTCCTTGCTTTCTTCCCTTCTTCGCAGCACTGTGCTCCTACAAAGATAATAAAAGCAGCATAGATGTTATGCCTTCATCCTGTAGTAAATATCCATGCTTAGAGAGACTGTCAATAATGAGAAGGAGGTCTAAATTAACTGTAATCTGTAAGATGTAAAATTTCATTCTTTAATTGTATGATATTGCCCTATTTATTGGCTCAGTTAGACAAACAAATCATGTGAGCACAATGTAACTTCTTTTGTTTTATTATGCTAATTTATGACGCAAACCATTTTACCAGCGTAAAATAACAATGAATTACAATAAAATATGCGTGGACCAGGAACGAAGCTCGGGTAGTTCCTAATAGTAAGCTCTCGCTCCGTTCGCCCAATTAGCATAAATTAACATGATTATGTAACAGTCCTGCATTAGAATCACCTCTATTGAACCACATTTGTATAACAGAGAAAGTGTACTTTACCTTCAACTGATCGACGCGCCCTAGATAGAACACCTGCCCCGCAGCTGTATTCTGAAAAATAGGCAAAGTCAATGCATAACATGGAGTTATTACATGACAACAACACGATGAAATATCAGGGATTTTGAAGACCGAACAACAATTTTTTACAGGTCTTTCAGCACAAATTATCAATGTCACTACCTCCACGTGTCTCTGGTCTCAGGTCAGCATTTGTTATAGTCGTTATGCCGGCATTCTTTGAAGGGAAAAGGAAAACTAGTTTAGGTGCAATAATAAAGACAAAAATAGCAATTCTAAACAACTGACTACTATTGTGGTCGAGGGCAAGAAACACGCTGGCACAATTGCTATTTGAAAGCCAAAATCTTGTGATTCGCGTTCCTGCTTTAACTGCAAATTGTACCGAAACAATTGCCATTTAATCAGAAAAACTGGACACATTAAAGATGGACCAAGGATGCAAAACTGACAGCCAGAAACACAAAAACAGCGAAGATTTTGATACCTTGAACACGTCCTGACTGTCCTTCCCACCTCCAGGTCCACAGCCAAGATCAAATTTCTTTAAACCCCTGAAGACCTAAAAGATCAAATATTACCAATCTGAGAGAAAATTTAAGCATTTGGAAGCCTGGGTTAAGGCCTGGCTAAACTAGACAACATTGTTGCAGACATTCGGTGCATTCTTGTTGGTGATGTTACACATAGCTACATCTGAAGATCTGGCTAAACTTGTCGACTCTGTCGATGAAAGAGACGCTATTAATGTCATTTTCGGTGAATTTTTCTTGGTGATGTTGAGTCTGAAGTTCTGGCTAAACTTCTCCATGAAGCAAACAAATGTCATTAATGCTATTAATGACAAAAAATATTGCACAATGTCGCACGAACCGTTTGAGCATGTTGAAACACAAGTGCAATAAATTTCGAGCGACCCTTTTCATGCGACACGGTAGCTAAACTAAAATACATGAGTGCAAGATTGTCTATTTTCAGAATTCACGCATTATTTGCCTAGCCAAGCCGTCGGAAGCATGTGAAAAACACTTCACTCAGCCTGAGCACGATAGTTCAACGATTATCACAAAATACAAAGTTTGTTGATCAAATGATTTACCACTTCTGACGTCAGTTTATGACTATCCCTCAAAATGTAGATACTTTTATCAACGGCCAATATGGCGGCATATGAGTTTGGGGTTCCCTTTATTGTAACAACAGTATCAGCTCCTGGACGTTCCTCTTTCTTTGTAGTCTCGATTGAAACCTAAATGCAATAAAAAAACTCGACAACTTCGATTTCCTTAGGTTTATTCGTCTGTAAATATAATTTTAGGTAATTTACTTTCATACAATGACTTTTCTAGTTTAGGGCAAGGATCAATTTTGATAAACATTTACTGGAAAAAAATCTTAAGCAATTTTGTAGGGAGCAGTTAAGCCACAAGGGAAGTCCTGGCATGAAAACAAGGCCATGTTTGGTATGGAGTTTCTAATATATGGCTTCGCTCTTTTGTAGCTTGCAAAGTTTTCGTTGTTTAACTCATGCAGTCGTGATTCTAACCAGAACGCCTTAGAACTTGATGGAAAATACCGAAATTCCAGGGGGGCTATATAATGCCTGGGATTCCCGAGACCTCTGGAAGCCTTGAGCTTGAGAGCCTTGGAGCTCAGGAGCAATGAGCTCTGCAAGAATGAGTGTGCAAGAATGAGCCCTGCAATAATGAGCTCTTAGAGCCCGGGCCCCTGGGACCCCTAGGAGTCTTGGCCTCTGGGATCCCTGGGATCCCTGGGAGCCTTGAGTCTGGATTCAATGAGCTCTGCAACAATGAGCCCTGCAGCAATGAGCCCTGGGAGCCCTCGATCCCTGGGAGCCTTGAGACTGAGTTGAATGGGCTTGGAAGGCCCGGAGCTCAGGAGCAATGAGCTCTGCAGCAATGAGCCCTGCAGAATTGAGCCCTGGGAGCCTTGGCCCCTGGAACCCCTAGGAGTCTTGGCCCCTGGGAACCCTGGGAGCCTTGAGCCTGGGATCAATGGGTCTGGAAGCCCCGGAGCTCAATAGCAATGAGCTCTGCAGCAATGAGCCCTGCAGCAATGAGCCCTGAGAGCCTTGGCCCCTGGGACCCCTGGGAGCCTTGGCCCCTGGGACCCCTGGGAGCCTTGGCCCCTGGGACCCCTGGGAGACTTGGCTCCTGGGAGTCCTGGCCCCTGGGATTCCTGGAAGCCTTGGCCCCTGGGAGTCTTGGCCCCTGGGAACCTTGAGCCCAGCAGAAATAAGCGCTGGGAGCCTTGGACCCTGGGACCCCTGGATCCTTGAGCTCAGTTGCAACGAGCTCTTGAGCCAAGGAGCAATAAAAATTACTAAAAACAATAAACACTGAAAAAACCATCCCATAAATAGTGCCTCTCACTCTAGCAAGTCGATTCCAACAAAACATTTTGGCCAATCTACAGGGCACACTCCAACGCTAAAATTTGGTTTATGAGTTTGAAGAATTATTGTAGAGTTTATATTAGGACAACAAAACAGCATCTATTCACCAATATCACAGTTGTCAGACTATTTTGATAACGGTCCCAACGAGCAATGAATGTTGCACTTTTTATATCATTAACTAAGAACTTTCATCATGATACAGTCTCAAATTGAGAGATTTTTGGAATTGAAGAATTCTTGTAGTTCTAAGATAATTTTTAGGTGTTTCCCTTTTTTGGCAATCCTAGGATTTCTGTATTCAATCTTTCTTAGAACTTTCTTATCAAAAAAATGACTTTTTTGTGCTTTTTTCCCTTGCATGCGCAATTCACTTCGAAAAAGCCAGTTTCGACAAAATTAGGTCTTGGATGAACTTATTGAATATTGACCTCTGAAGTGTCGGTCTTGTTGAGTCAAAGTGCCAGTACCTCTATTAGTTTTATTCGTGTTTCGATGAAATATTTTAATTTCAATATCTACTTAGAAGAAAAGATTCAAAAGACTAAACTCCTCATCTCGACAAGCCTGTTTCGTGGTTTCCCACTCATCAGGATCAGTACTGATCTAAGTATACATCTCGCTCTACTGTAATGTATTGAGCACTTTTTTCGGTGAATCGAAATACAGACTTCGTAAATTTCAATATCTGATGTTTGAGAACGTAACATAATTACATACTTTCTTAGGTTTGAAGATCTCAGTACTGTACCTACTTTCTTAACTTTTTGAGGAGCCGAGTTAGACTTATTTCATTCGTCGTTAGTTTTCGCTATTGAATTGAATTGCTGGACGCTACAACTACTTTCGCTACCACTTTGAGCGATCAGTATTAGGTTGTTGCTGTTGTAATGAATGTTGTTGTTGCTGTTAGAGCTTTTATAGTTATAGCGAAGTGGGACTCGTGTAATAAGTCTAGAGCTGAGTACTACTTTCTTAAAAAAAACCATGTACGCACTAAAATACTATTTAAAACCACTACACTATTTCACTTACCTTATTTTTGAACTCATCTTTGACATCAACAACAGTAAAATCGGAAACAATTTCGGTCTTTCCATTACTCTCAAGCGTGTAGTAAACAACGACTCTCATGGACGGACACATTTCCGGGGTAGTTTTGAACCGGAGGACCGTAATTGCACCCGGGTCATTGTATGTTTTGGACAAGAGAAGCTTGCCTCTGGATAAAACCTTAAAATGAAAGATAAAGTTTATAAAGTCAATTGATTATAAACCCGTAAAATTTTCATTTCGTATGTTCAAGCATACTGCGAAATGAAGGCATACAGGGGGTTCGATAACTGAAACTCCAGCAATATTTTTTTTTAGATGGTTACCGTAGAAAATATAAATTTCAACTACTATATTAGCACTGTTGTAACTGGAACTTGATTGGAGATTTCTTTAAAGCAAGGAGTTGTTTTGAAAGACAGTAATCAATTGTGACCCAGACAGATGCCTTTGTAGCGAATTAAATATTGTAAATTTAGGCCTTCTTCTCTCTCTCTCACCCTAGTTTCTTCCTTCCATTCATTCAATTCATTCAAACGTTTTTCTCTTCAGTTCATATCTTACGTCGTTCGCTGCAATCCACTGCGCACATTACGTCAGGTCATTCCCTTCGTCATTGTTCTTTCTCCACGCATCAGCCTTGCCTTTTCCTTTCATTTGTCAACATTTATTTGGATTCACTAATTATAGCTTTTCATTTCGTTATTTAAGCAAGTATGTAACCTGTTATTTAGTTAGAAAAATGATAGTCAACACATCAACGTCTTTCTCTGGCTCCGTGTTCTCTGCACGTAAAATTAGAAATGCTTCGGAACAACGGAAGACGAAGGATGGTTTTTTAGTGAATATTATCAAGCAGTCACAATGTTCCTAAACGATTAAGGAAAAGTTGTACAGTGATGGACTAATAGCATCAGACCTGCCATCACTCCAATATAGAAGATAGCGTGGAGACATGGTTTTAACATTAAAAATGTTAACTGGCTTTATGGACACTGGTCAGTCCTGTTTTTCAAACTAAAGCAAAGCAATACAAGAGGACACAAACGAAATGTAATCACGAAGAGGTATAATTCAATCGTTCGTAAAGCATTTTTGATTGAACGAGTCATTAATGACTGGAACAACTTGCCAAGCGAAGTCATCAACTGTACCACAGTGCAACAATTTGAATGAGCGTATGATCGATTAAAGCACGTAGACAGATTCTAGTACATGATTTAGTCGTGCGATAGATCATAACAGGATTTTATAGGTCTCACGACCTTCCACTCCCCTGATTACTTATGTTATCATTATTATTATTATTATTAATATTAATTTGATCTCTAGGAGAACACCATCTTGCAACTTGAGAATCGCCTGAAGAATAGCTACGTGTTATATATCACCTCTACCTGTAAAGGTCGTTTCCAGTCGAGTGGAGAACTCAAAATAAACATCATAATAATGAAATGTTTGATATAATTCGCAAGACATGTTTACCTGTTTGCTGGCTATTTCTTCGTCTTTACCATCACCAATTACAACGTATGTACATTTACGACCAAACCTGTTCTGGATTCTTTCAAAGCAAGCTTCTTTGCCTAAAAAAGCAAAAGATAATTGAAAGGAATGTGTGTGGGTGTAAATGAGGTGCAAACATAATAAGTAGATGATAAGACAAGTATCTTATGAAAGCAAGGTCCAAGCCTGCGAGCAATAACTCCATCATATTTAGATGTCTATCAATTCTAGCACAACACTTGATACTTCAAGAAAAACAAATATATTCCCCAAACAGCTCACGGTAAATTTTACAATTGACATGATATAAACAGAACAAAGTATTTCGCTGCAATATGGAAGGCGCAACAAAAGAACGTTACCCAATCAATAATCATCAAGCATAACACTTGAATAAAAGGCCCCACTCTAAAAAAATACTTTCAATAGTCGGTCAGCTCAAAAGAACAAAATATAGTATCTGAATCAATTCTGTAGACATTTTGGGCCCTTTTCTTGGATTTCCCTTCTTCATCTTTAGGCTCCGTTCAAATGTCGAGGGTTGGAGAACACAGATCGCTATTTCTTTCGATCTTGAGGTGTTCTTATTGCTTCGTGCTAGTCAAGAGTTGTCTATTTCGTGATGTTATCTATCCATTCAATTCTTGGACCTCCTCTACTCCTCTTGCCTTCGATCTTCCCTTCTAGTAGTGTTCGATGGATGATGTTAAGTCACACCAGATGGTCAAAGAACTTCAGCTTTCTTTTCTTGATTGTATTTATTAACTCTATTTTGGTGTTCACCTTCCTCATTACTTCTTCAACTGTCGTTTTATCATCCATGGTATTTTTAACATGCGGCGGTATAGCCAAATTTTAAAAGCTTCAATACAGTTGTGCATAACGCCAGCAGTCGAAATTCTCAATATTTTCGCCTTCGTTTATCTGCAAAGCATCGTAGATGAAATCTTACCTTAATTTATCAAAGAATTGGTAAAGCAAAGCATTAGTTACCTATCTTTGTCGCACTGTATATATTTTCTATAGGAAATGTATTTCCCAGTCCGT
>WUAR02189998.1:0-17035 GCA_015164055.2 Chrysaora achlyos
TTATTGACGTCAATGGAATAACATAATATTGTTGTAAGAATCTGATTAGTTGGAGTAAATTCTGTTCTTATTTCTGAATGGTTATTTTGTTTGTTTTATTTCATTGTTGTAACATGCATATATGTTTAACATTAGTAATTAGTCTTTAGATTTTCGAAGATTCTCTAGATGTTGAATTGAGAATTTATGTGAGAAAATATTCAAGTTTGTCGTTTTGTTTGGAATATCTTTGGTTGATAACTAACCAAGAACCAATGCAAAAAAGATTTATTCTTTACACAAAGACACAAAGAATTGCCCAGGCAAAGTAACAAGTTCATGACATCTTATCCGATTTCGACCGCGATTGATATCGTGTTCTATTCATTTTTGTCGTCTTGGATAGTTAGCAAGCTAAAATGCCAGTCACAGAGTAACCGAAGCCGGCCGGGCACGTCTTTTTGTATGCGACTACAAACTTCAAGTAAGCTACATTTTTTTTGCCTGGTACTGTTATAGCGTGAACGGTTTGTTGTCTGTATGTTAGCCGATTCTTGGTAATTAGTGTCTTTATCATATTGTTTTGATCACGTTTTGTTAGACTTTGTTAGTGTTTCCACGCAATGTGTCATGTTGATTAACGTAAACCAGTCGTTCTCCTTAGTATCTTTGTGTATGTTATAGCTTTGATTTAGTTTTAACTAAAGCAAACGAAAGGGAAAACGAATATAACAGAATTTGCTAAAGCGGCAAGCAAATGTTGTATCATCTACAATGCATGATCTCCAAATGTTCAGGGTAAGGTCTTGAGATAAGAGAGCAAACGCCCCAAGGCTGAAATCCGTCGCTACGCTCTAACTATAGCGCTAACCTCGCCTCCATAAAGCACATCCAGTGAGATGCAGAGTACCCAATTAATGATCAAATTGGAAGTTTTAGTGAATCACACTATCTTGTTTTTAGATCCTTTGTCTTCCAGGTTTATTTACTCACCTAGCCTAGACATCCCCTTTCGTCATAATCACACTGCGTGCGATTACACTGGGTGATTGATTACTGTGTTTTTTTGTTTCTCAGGCTATTCATGACATTACCATGGCCTTAGCTACCTGTAATCATTGCATGTTTCTTCCTTTGATCCTAATTCTGGCATGGCCTAGCTCTTCCTTTCATTTGTTAACACCAATTTCTATTTACGTTTGCAGAATTAATTTAGCCTTTGAATTCTGTATAAAAAGATTCATGCAACCTAAGTAAAACAGTTAAAAAAGTGATAGTCCACACATAACATGACAATGATCTTTTTTGCTCAATCTTTCACCATGTCGGTTGTTAAAAACCTAGGAAGACGATCGATGATTTGTTAAGCGAGCAGAGTTGTCAATGTTTTTAAAAAGGGTTCAATCCATCTCTATGGTTTAATCGTTTCGTTTTATCCAATCCAATTCTAGCACTTAAAGCTCAATTATCCCGTAAACTTGGAGCTCTTCCTATCATCCATCTCTAAAACAGTCAAGATATACAAACAAAATATATACATCCAATCCATCATCTGATTCTATGATCACCAGTATCCCATTCTGTCATTAATTTGTAACGTTTTGTTGGTTCTTTGCTGAAGGTGTCTTATACGTATATAGCTAGGCCTCGGGGGCGTTTGCCTCAGGGCGTAGCTTTGGAAGGACCGCTAAAGTTATATTTTTTTGCTTTAGCTAGATGTGAACAGGACAATCCAAACAGCTAAGCCTGGTTCTCACAAGTCGCAGACCATCGGCGCGAGCATGGCCTTGCGACATGTAAGAACGTGGATTTTCAATGATCGCCGATGAACCAAAAAGGTTTGTTTCTTGCGATCGTCGGCGATTATCGCCGATGGAAAATTCAAATGGGACAAATGATTCCAATCTTTTATTTCAACGGAAACGCATGCGCAACAACGCCATCTCTTCCCAATTAAAATGGCTGATAAATGTGAAAAGGATTTATTGATGGAGAGATTATCCTAACCAGATGCTCGAACCTTTCAGGGCTCATTCGTATTCAAGTTCTGTCTATTGATACAGTAACCGTTTTGGAGTAAATCCAAATTAACATTTGTTTGACAGAGAATCTTATTAGAAATATCATATCAACAATGATCGTGTATTAAAACCTTAGCTTGGTCTCATTCCAAGAGAAGTTTAGGTTAGATTATACCTTGATTGAAAAGGCTAAAGGCTTAACCTTGGTAATACTGCCATAATCTACTCTCACAAAGCATTGAGGAAAATGTACGGAAGGTGTTAAAAACAGTCTCCCGTGCGAAAAACAAATGTTTCGATAGGAGACTCTCAAAGTAAATACTTCTAAACTAGCTAACAGCTAACAAAGCCATTTGACTCCAGGGAAACTTCCAAACACTTTCCATCAGTTCGTTCTGCAAGGGATGTGTTGGAGATCTACCACGATACAGTCAGGACAATGCAGGGGCGCACATTAGGGGTTGTGGGGGTGAGACACCCCAGAAATATTTTCTGGATTAGTCAAAATTTGAAAGTTAGATTTTTTACTCTCGAAGAAATTAAATTTGAATGAACGAATACTTGCATTCCTTTTTGTTGTATTATTAGATCTCTAATGATCGCAGACATTTTATATAGGCTCATTGGATCACAAAAACATTTCCACGCTATAATTGGTCGGTAGCTACCATGGACGAATTTGTTACCATTAATAACCAGCATATGAGAACTGTAACAACATTTATTTAGGCTTACATAATTTCTTCAATGCATTGTTTATTTGTTATATAAGTATGTCATGTTTAATGCTCGCATTCGGCTTATGATTTATGTAAACCTCAGCGTCCAATTAGCGTTACTTCTAAAAGCTAAGAGTACATACATGAGAAGCAGCTTGACTTGAAAGAATTGTTGTGCCATGTGAGCCCTAGTGAGTAATTTGAAATTTAAGACGCCAGAATTTTAGTACCTTTGCTAGACTAACCTTAATGAAACAGAGGTTTTTTATGCACGTTTTACAGTACACTGTTAGCCAGCATAAGCCAACGATGTGTCGGTCCATTGTATGTTCAGTGGAGCTAAATTTCTCCTCCCACAGGAAGGACTTTCCAGCTTCGTGATAAGAATAAGGTTTTTGCATTTTCGTTTCTATTGACTTAGCCCTAAGCCACGGAAGTGAATCCGTTGTTATTTTTCTGCTAGTCTCAAAATTTTTGGAATGGTGTTTTAATAAAGGGACCGATTTCAAAGAATTCGTTAAATACTAAATTTATAACCTCGTATTACATGTTGACCATTGTAGACTTAGATATGGGCGCCGAGTTTTGATTTTCCCAGGGATGGCTCAAACATGAAAATATAAAAAAATGCTCTCTAAACCATGCATAGCTATAGATACAAATAATTGAAGATTTCAAAACATAAGCAAGCCATAAAACAGAACAGACTATAGATCAATGATAACAGTGACACTGTAATATAAGTGTTCAGTTCTTGGATTTCCAATTTTTGGCAACCAAAATGTGTTCTTTCTCACAGGTGATCGTAGGATGGTTGATAATAAGGATGATAATAGGACAGCTTGCCTAAAACAGTGAGGACGATTTTTCTGGCCCACCGTAGTATTTCCCAGGGGTGGCTCGAGCTCCAAGCCCCCACTTAGTCGGCACCTATGGACTCAGACTGTGGTGCGGCTGAGACCCATCACACATTGTACAACCTGGATTGAGAAAATTCATGCAGCGCATGTATAAGTTTGATGTAGGCTCATTTGACAGACGCATTGTGTGTTTGTATTGGGTTTCGACCAGATCTAATTTGACTGATTTTTCCGACGTTGTTTCTTCTTCAGCTATTGGTAATGCAATTGAAGTGCATCAAGAAATAGTCTTTTAATATGGAATGCCCTTGGCAGGGTAGCTGCTTCTTTGTGGCAGTCTTGGCTATTTTAGCAACAGGTTTGGCTATTCATTCATGATAATTTATCGATTTTTAAATAAGATTGTATAACTACCACAGTCAGTTTGCATTCTCACCAACTCGTCCGAAGCCCTGAGCTAAATTTAATTTAATGGCTTTTGCATATCTATGTAAAACTTTTAGGCTACATCAAACCTTAGCGTGAAAACTCTTGGTATATATTTTATGATCCTTGTAATTTAGCAAGAATTTCTAGTAAATCAATATTTGTCAGTCGTTTCATTTCAAGGCCAAAACTATATTTCAGGATTTAGTTTTAAGCCCTTGATTTTGTCAAGTATATTTACCAAATGATTGAATTTTCATTGAATTTTCATCTAGTTTGACATGCCGTAGGCCGAATGTAAGACTTTAAATATACATTTACGTTACTTTTAAATTTATAAATTATTGTTTGTACATCAAACCTTGGCAGTTGAGGACAACGACGAACATTTTTATTTCAAAAACTATTTACCGGCTTGAAAGTTAGAGGATAGTTTTCAAATATTGTTTAACTGCAGCTTGCAGTGCCAGTTTTAACAGATTAAGTCAAAATATTTTCACTTCTTTGTTCATCAATTGCATCTTTTTACTACGAAATGCAAGCATGTTCCATATCAAGGTAAATTTAAGGGAAACTAGACCGGCAGTTGCAATTACAGATTTAAATTTTTTATTCCTTCATCCTTTCAACAAATTGTGAACCACAAAATAATAGAATTTTGCTGAGCCTTGACGTTTGATACGTGTCAAGTACTGCTTGAACTGTTAAATTTATTCACTATTGCTAATAAACCCTTTATAATTCGTCTGATACTTTGGGCCAGATAACGTGCGAATAGAATAATTTTGTCAGGGAGCTTTAAGAAAACTTGATCTCCTTTCCAATCAAAACCATCACGTTGGTATGATGCAACGAAAAGCCTTGACAACTGTTTAAAACAACACGCCTGTTTATTTACTAGCCTTTTTAGGATCAGTTGGGGCTCACTGTTTAATGGAGGATGAAAATAGCTTGAGGCGAGCAAGGTCGCGGTTTTGTGCGTTTTTCTAGTTTAGAATTGATTTAAGACTTCTGTTCCGTTGCCATTCATATGTTTGAAGTCAGTGGTTTGGTGTACCCTTGCGGCTGAGGTTCACGAGTACTACCTTGAGTGATTCTATACTTTCTTGCAGACCAGTGACGTGTGACCCGGCCGGCAAGGCCATGCACATAAGTATCCGAACGGAGTGCCAATTAAAAAATATCTTTATTCATTATTTTTGACCTCAGATTCGGATTCAAAATCCAAAATTTGGTCTACAAGCAAATGTTTGTAATCATAGTTTGCAAATTTATAAGGGACTTGACTGTGGCTAATGACTGAGGGTGTAAAGTTTCACCCCCAGCATTTTTCACGATCAGTTTCCTTGTAAATTGTCAAAATTTTTACCTATATAAAATAAAGAATATGAGGTTTCTGAATATGAAAATTCGTATCCACACCGAAATTTGAGTGCTAAATCGAGTAGAATCTGAGGCCAAAAAATATTTTGCCAAGTATTCTAATATTTCCGGAACGATTAGTTGAAGTGGCGCATTGTTCTTTGACTTTTCGAAGCAACATGTGGCCCATCCATTGGTATACGTTCTTTATAAGAACAGCCTTATAATAAACGCAAGGCTGAGATTTGCCAAAAAATAACAAAATATCGATACCAATGATCTCTTTCATAACATAACGTAACACTTACTAAAAGTGTGGGGGTAACAATGAAACACTTGAGGCAAAGATGATACGATTTATAGCGATTTATAGGACAAATTGGAAACACCAGCCCCTGCCTGGAGCTTTCTTATATTTCGTATCGTTTCTGTATTCGCTTGTAGACTTTCATTGATTGCACTTAGCGACCAGATCTGGCAACTGATAGAAATTCAATACACATCGTTTGTTGGAAATTAAAAGTAGATAAAACCTAAAAAAGTATTATTTCAGTAGCTCAAATTTTGCATTTGTTGAGGCAATAAATCTAAGAACTTTCACTGTTATTGAAAAACTACAGGTTAGCATTTGTTTACTGCATCTTTAGTCTGTTAATGTTTTGTCATTTTTTGACGTCACACGAAAGGTTTTCTTCCGTTTGTTTAATCCAAGATCGATACGGTCTGATTAAAAAGGAATCAGGTTGTTTATGATTAGCCAATCTGGCGTCTTGCTCTAATTGTGAACCAGTAGAAAATTAAAAAGTCGCATGGCATCAGTGTGTGTGCACATTTTGCTTTTTTAGTATTTCTCGTATGCGAGTGCGAAGAAGTAGTTATCCTGAATAGCTTTGCACAGTCCTGTTGTTGGAACGTAGATTAAATGAAACAGGGACAGCGCAGCCATTGGGCTAGGGGGGCTGAAGCCCACCCGCTTTTTTCAAAGATAGGTCTAAAAACTTTCACAAATGTGAAAATTTCAATTTTTTCATTTAAATAAATCGATGACAATGAAGAAAACCAACTTGTACAAAAACAACTACAATAAGTATCGAAAGTTTGCTCTGACAGATCATTAGTAGAAATAGCTTTTTTATGAGGAGAAAGGCTCTGTCGTCAATTTTGTTGGATGTAATGTTCTGATGTAAACCTCTTTTCATGGTAATTGAAATCTTTTCTGAACCGAGCTGTACATAAATATGGACGTTAAGAGGCAAGTTTTTGTTTGAAAGGGGCGTTTTTCGACGTTCTAAAGGGCGTGGTCTCGAAAAAATTTCCGGGGCAAGCCCCCGGCCCCCTACTTAGCCTAGTCCCCCACTTTGAAATCGCTGCGCAGTCCCTGAAATGAAATGATTAAGTCCTATGGCTTTCCCGATAATATGAACGTGAGCGTAAGTTTGCCGCTAACTCCCTAGATCCTGGTCACTGTCGTACCTAAATTCCAATGGGTTCTTTGAATTTAGCTAAATGAATGGTTTTTAACTGCATCGAGAATCTTAGATCAACTGTGCAGCTAGCACAGGAGCCAAGCTAGCAATACTTATTGAGAAAATATTATTGTTTTTAGTGAAAATAAAGATGAATTTTCGTAAGCTCTACGCCTGCTTCCGTCAGAGTTCAATATTACTGTTTGTTTGGCAGCTTTCAACAATATTGTACAATGTTATTAACCTGATATCTGCGGATGTGAACCAAACTCCAGCTTTGCTTTATAGTTTAGTTAAGCTGTCAAGTGTCGTAATGAATATGGATATACAAAAGAACCAACACGTAAAATATGGTCTATTGATTAAGCAATATTGATTGGATTGGAGAGCCTGTTTTCTCTTTCAAATTACTATACTTAACCTGATAACAAAGCAAGTACTTTAGCGGATGTTCATGAGCATCCACACTTTCAGTCCTCGATGGTGCACAATATTATGAAGAGGAAACACTTTCAACTCCTTGATCCATTTTCGTGCATGCCCCCCATCAAGAAACCTCACTAGCATATTTGAACTAGAGACAAGCTAGCAATTATCAAATGTTTGCCATCAATCCTCACTTTCAACGTGTCAGATTATGGAAAGAATTTCTTTATCTATTTTGGATATGCTGAGATTTTCCATAAATCCTTTGTGGTTTCCTCGTTTGTCGTTTTTATCAATTTTTGGTATTTTAGAATAATGGAGCACGTAAAATTTTCCAAGATTAAATCCTTTCCGTATGCCATGGTCTATCTACCAGACCTTGGACCTATAGACCATGGACCACGCAGAATAGCCCCAAACCGCCAGCCGCAATATTTTTTATTGTGTAATCCCTTGTTGAGCTGCCTCCAGCTGTGTGGTTTTTTATTGATAGTGAATGAAAGGGCCCATGTCATAAGTCTTCCTTTTCTAAGAAACTTTGTATCTGGGGCTGCTGAGCAGTTAAGAAACTCTCCGAAAATTGTACTCATTTTAGTGGGTTAAATAAGAGCAGGATATTAAAATCAAGAGCTAAATAGAACAGAAGATCATTATGAGCAGAAGAATAATCGTGTTATATATTTGGGAGTGGCTCAACAAGGGATTACGCAATAAAATGTATGGCGGCTGGCGGTTTGGGGCTATTGTCCATGGTCCATAGGTCCAAGAGCCGGTAGATAGACCATGCCTTTCTGGCGAAGTTTTCGTGATTGGAATCTACTCTCCTTCTGGATTACGGAATGCCCTGTAGGGTGTTTGCATATTCTGTGATATCCAATTAAACTAGCTGTCTGGACCCCTCAGCCCCTCAGACGGCTAAGAACTTTGAGTACTTCAAGTAAAAAGAGCCAGATCTTTATCTACTGGATCGCAGTTTGCTGTCCTTGATGTGAACCTTGCGGTGGTTGCTGTGGTTGCGGAGTGGTAGCCACACACAGCTCTGGACGTGGGGGTTGTGATTTCCAGACTCAATCCAAACCTATTGTTAAAGAATGAGGCGAGAAACTACTGCTCTCTGCATTTCCGACAATGGCAAAAAAAATTTGGTTTTTTTTCCTTCTAATGTTTTATATTTATAAACTCTTGTTTGTTTCAGGGGCTTTTGCTCAGGAAGAATCAAAATGCTCAATCATAGCTGATATTGGTATTCTAGTGGATTCCTCTGGCAGTCTTAAACGTGAGTTTCATAAAGAAAAGCAATTCGTTAGAGACGTTGCTACAGCACTAACTGTTTCAAAAACAGGAGTAAACATTGGTGTGGTTACGTTCAGTTACTTTGCGGAGCTTTCTATAAAGCTATCAGACACTCAAGACACGGCCTCATTTAACAGAGCGGTAGATGAGAAAGTTAAGCTTATGGGGTCACAGACATATATTGATCGTGGTCTACACAAGGCTCATACTGAACTGTTCACTGAGGCAAACGGAGATCGCAAAGAGGCTCCTAACTTTCTGCTACTGCTAACAGATGGAAAGCAGACTAGAAGCATATATTCAACACCACCCGAAGCAAAAGCTGAAGCCCTGAGAAAGAGCGGTGTCACTGTCATTGCAATTGGCATCGGTAGGCGGGTAGATGCTCTGGAGCTTGCAACTCTTACAGGATCTTTGGATAACGTTTTCTTAACCAGGTCTTTCGACGATCTGCTCACTGGTGGATTTCTTAACAAAATTGTTTCCAAGACATGCGCAAAAGCTGTCGGTAAGTCATGCTATGGGTTTTCAGCTCTTGTCTTGTCTTATCGGGTCTTGTCTTGTCTTGCCTTGTTTTGTTGAATTCCTTTAACAATTGAAGCACATTTGTGGTAATGCAGTATGTGTAAAGTTAAAGCATCAGAAAAATCATTGCATTTTGTTTCAATTAGCAAGCTAGATCAATTACTACATTTTATTATAATTCCTTTGCAGAGAAGCCTCTAGTGCTTTGTCACCCCGCGGTTGACATTGGTTTTCTAATGGATTCCTCTCAATACGAGAAACAAAACTTCTTGAATGTGAAAGCTTTCGTGAAAAGAATCGTCAACGGTTTCGTAGTCAATGCAACAGGCCCTCGCGCTGGACTAGCTTCGTTTGGCAACGACGCCGCTCTAAAAATCCCTTTCTCCGACTATAAAACACCAAAAACGTTTCAGAGCGCCGTGGACGGACTTAGCCAGTCTGGAAATTCTCGACGTATGGGTAAAGGGATATCACTAGCCTACGACGATTTGTTCAATGTTAGAAATGGTGCAAGAGAAAATGTACCGGAGCTGTTGTTTCTAATAACGACGGGTAGCCAGAGTAAAGTAGCTGGATACCGTGATCCTAGGTTTTCAGCCGAGTCCTTTCACGAAGTAGGCAAGAAAATTATCGCAGTAGGAGTCGGTCCGCTTGTAGATAAAGATGAGCTTATCGGCATTACAAAGAACAAAGACAATGTATTTGTTGTACAGAAATCTAGTGATCTGGCTGACAAGAAATTCTGGAAGAAATTGACGCTTGAAGCTTGTTTAGGCTCAGGTAAGTAAATCCTTGAAGCTTTTCGTAGCCTGGCCTCAACATACTTCACTAGGTGCAGACATATCCACATGTATCGCAACCAGAGATCTATGGTGCTTTCACATTAGTCAATTATATTCTCAAATGATGCTTCGGCTGTACGTTAATAAATAACAAGTTTGGGGGAGAGGCTTTGGCTGCAGTTGTGCCTTTTCCAGCCGTCTCTGTCCCATCTAGAAATATTACAATGCTTGTGATTTTTTTCTCATTTAAAGCTTATCTATTTTCAGTGCAAAAATGCAAGTCCCTCCTCGATCTTGGATTCATCGTTGATTCTTCTGGGAGTCTAAAAAGAGAATACCACAAGGAAAAGGAATTTGTGAAAGCTCTTGCCAAGTCGTTTCGTGTAGGGTTATCAAGGACGAGAAGTGGCATTATTACTTTCAGTTCCTTTCCTAAACTAAATGTAAAATTATCGCAATACGACTCGGTGGACGATTTTAATGCTGCCGTTGATAAATTGCCGCATATGGGTTTACAAACGCGAATTGACAAAGCTCTCAGAATGGCCGAAAATCAGTTTTTCACAGTCGAGAACGGTGCAAGGTAATTCGGTAGTTTTTGTAATCTATGTTCTGTTATGGTAATAATAGGTTTGCAATATTTCGTCCGTCCTTCCCTGGAAGACCTCTTCAGGCCTGATAATAACCAAATTGTGAATTTTTCTATTAAATAATTTGCAAAGTTTTGGATAGTGAGGCTACATATGATTGTAAAATTAGCAGTCTGTTTTCTTAAATGTATTAAATGTGCCTCATGTCTAAATGTATAGCGGTCTCGTGGTGATAGACATTGGTATATTTCCTTGAGTAGTGGCAGGGTCGTTTTTGATATTAGCTCAAATGAGATACTCCTAGCGGTTTTGAGATCTGTGCTGGCAAAGCATGGGTGGTTTGGGGAAAGCCTCCTTGCAGTCTTTGAAGATTTGTAGGTTGTGGAAGTTAGATGTAATTATGGATGCAAATTATGGTACACTAGGGTGGTAGGTAGCAACAAAGGGCGTTTGGTCATGATTGGTTAAGCCACTGCCTAGCACGTCGTTATCATAATTATAATATGTCACCACTTGCTATCTCCACAGACCGGGCGTTCCTAAGATGCTAATACTTCTTACCGATGGATCACAGACAAAAAGTGCCGATGCGGTAGATCCTGGGGATATTGCTGATGAACTAAGAAGCAAATATGGTATAAAGATAATAGTGATTGGCATTGGAAAGTCGATAAATTCCACGGAATTGGAACATATCGCAGGAGGCAGTTCAAAAGTCTATACAGCTGCCAATTTTGACTCCTTGCTGGCTCCTGAATTCATTCAACAAATATCTTTGTCTAGTTGCAAATCAAGTGAGTTTTAAAGCAAAATATCTTTAATATATCTTTTAGATTGTAGATTGTAGATTGTAGATTGTATACAAATTAAAGATAAGGCACCACTTTTTCTTTTACTCGGAGTTTCACGCTTTCCCGATCTTCAAGCAGACTCTAATCTTTGTCTGAGTCTGTCTAAAGATCGCGAAAGCATGAAACTGAAACTGTCTAAAGAAAAGTGATATCTTGTCTTTAATTTTTCTACAATCTACAATCTACGAAGCTCTACATATTTACATATTTATGTATTTAGCGTTTTACATTCAGAATAGACACATCCAGACACATTCTTGGTTATTTTCCTTATAAAGAGAGCCATTTCATCTTTCATTCTCCAATTTTCACATTTTGTTCCACCTATTTCTTTCTTCTTATCATCCCTTTTCCATTTTTCTGTTGCTCTTTTATCTCTGTTGCTTGTTTTCTCTGTCCTTTATGTCTCTCAGTCACTTTCTTGGATGGAAAAAATGACCAATGGATTGAATGATTGATTACATCCTTACCTACTTTATTATTATTATCATTATAAAATATTTATACAGGATAATACAGTCAGTTGTGCAATATATCAAAATATTCACACTGTTTCGAAAAGTTGTCCTGTAAAACAAAAAGATAAATAAGTTATAAGTAAAAGGGTTAAAAAGTTAAAATTAGTATTTCATTTATAGATATACAGAGCAAATATAAATACGTATAAATTGAAGATATCAAATTAGCTCAATTAAAGTTTATTTAATAAAATTATAAATTTTGAAGGGCTGTTTTCAATCCGAAGTTCTCGTGGCAAAAGGCTAGTGCTCCTTGAAATTAGAAGGATGAACGAGCAGCCTCAAGCTTTACTTTTTGAATTCGTGTCATTTTTTCCATTGTTTCGTGTGTTTATTCTTTGATTCCATAATTTCGAAGTAGTTTTCAAAGTTTTAAATTGTTTTCCATTTATGCATCGATGGACATAAGTAACAACTCGTTTCATTTTTATTTGTTTTGATGATGATTTGACTTTTGTTGTCTATCTTGTAATTTCCTAAACCTAAACCTATGCCCTAGGTGACAAATTATATTTCAACATTCTACTGTGATATAGTACCGATATTTGTTTTTACAGTATAGGAATTCATTCAATAGTTAAAAATGACGACTGTTGATGTGTGCAGAATTGAGCTAAATGCCTTTGTAAATGTAAATAATCGGGAAAATATCTTATTCTTCAGGTACTGGAAATGATGATAGTTGCTATACTGCAGCAGATGTTGGTTTTGTCGTAGACTCATCTGGCAGTGTGAAAAATGAATATGCAAAAGAAAAGGAGTTTGTTGATTTACTTTCGCAAAAACTAGAACTATTTTCCTTCGATTCTAGAGCTAAAGGTGCCCTTGTTCTGTTCAGCAAAGAGGCAAATCTCGAAATAAAGTTTTCAGATTTGAATAAACTCTCTGATTTTCAGAAAGCTGTTGCAAAGCTCCCATTGATGGGATCGGTCACGCGCATCGACAAGGCATTGAAAGTAGCTTATCAAGATATGTTCAGCCCAGCCAATGGTGCAAGAGCAAATGTATCTAAACTCTTGATATTGCTTACAGATGGAAAACAAACTGTTGAATTTGGTTCTTTATCTCCCATGGAAGCAATCCGGCCTTTCCACCAAGCCGGAATAACTGTTATCGTGATTGGTATTGGACCGGCTGTTGATCCGGCAGAGTTGGTATCCATGGTAAAAAATCCCAAAAATATGTATCTTGCAAAAGACTTTAATGAGCTTAAGTCTGTTGACTTTGTTTCTAATATCTTTGAAGCATCATGCTCGCTACCAAGTAAGCTTCCAATTTTGTTTTTTCTGCAGACTCTATCATTAAAATATTTTGCTTCTTTAAGTCCATTGAAATGGAAATGTTTTGTGTGTCAAATAGATAGATATCATATAGATATTACATCCATGTTCAAAATTAGAAAATTGAACTCATTCGGAGAAAAGGCTTACCCCTTTGTGAGGCATAAACCCAAGAATACAAAGGTTTCTAAAGTGAATCTCGATAAATATCTAGATAGGTAAGGCGTTATTCTGTTAGGCGTTGTTCGTGGAAAGTGTTAATTCGGGGTTTACCTGAACCATAAAATTGTTGTCCTTTCGTTTTACTAATTAACTCTCATACATAACGATTAACTTAATATCCTTGCATATTTCACGATCTATGGATTTTGCTATCCACACGCTCTTTAATCTATGAAACATGAAGTTGCTTCCTGCTTCTTTAACAACATATCTATGAACTTTGATGAGTTCACTTTGAACAGTAAACTAGGAACGTTTGATCATTAAACGAGCTACGACAGAATGAACTTTCTGCTGTCATTTTCTATCAATTCTATCCAATTCTATTTACTTTCCTGTTACTCATCAGCTTTTTTTACTTTTAGTTCCGAAATGTGCAAGCAAAGGCGACTTTTTTTTCATCGTCGATTCTTCTGGTAGCATTGGAAAACATTTTGGGAAGGAAAAAAATTTTGTGAAGAGATTTGTTAATGCTATGGCGTTTAGTAGCCGGGCTGGAATTATAACTTTTGCTAAAAAACCTGTGGTTAACTTGAAGCTTGTAGACTACAAATCGAAGGAAGAGTTCAATAAAATTATTGATGAACTTTCTTTACTTGGATCGACAACTCGCATTGATAAAGCATTGCTAAAGGTTAGAGAAGAACTGCGACAATTTAAAAAGGAAGACTTTTTTACTCAACCCAAAATAGTTTTCTTGTTGACTGATGGCTCTCAAACACCTGATTCTGACGTTGTTGATCCAAGTGCTGTTGGTGAAGAAATCCGTCGTATGGGTGCTAAGATCTTCATTTTGGGTATTGGTAGTGGAGTAAAGGAGAAAGAGCTACAAAAAATAGCTGGTGATCCTGGGAATTTGTTTCTCAAAAATAATTTCAACGAATTCAATTCGCAGACGTTTATACAGAGAGTGTCTGATATAGCTTGCAAAACAGGTAAAGACTGCTTTTAATTGCTGTTATTTTCTATGACTATGGTATGATGTATACTTTCATCTATGATAAGTTATATTCGAACTATAATATTGCCGAACAATATTTACGATGTGTATTGGAGAGTGTGGGATATAGCTACTACAGAGAATATGCCATATAGCTAACACCTATCAGAGCTAGTTGACAACACAAAATATTCAATATGCTGCATGAAATATTTGATATTCCATATTTGAACCAAATGAGTAACCAATTCTTTACAAAAAAAAACGTTTCTTCTGAGTAAACAATCTTAGCTAAATTGTTTTGCTCGTTCTGATATACGAGTTTTAACAAATATCAACTTATTAAATTATAACGGATATGATTTATTTTCTTTAATTTTAGTCTACAAACCCTTAACTTGTGATTCCCGTGTTGATCTTGGCTTCGCTTTGGACTCCTCGGTAAGCAAGAGCAGTGAATTCGCAACCCTTAAGAACGTTATCAAACAAATAGCGGGACGATTTCAGATATCGCAAGCAAAAGCGCAAACAGGTTTGATGCTTTTGAGCGACTCATCCAGTGTGAACATCAACCTTAACCAAGCTAGGGATTTGAAAAAATTCAGCAATGCCGTTGATGCTCTAGCAATGATGAAGGGCTCGGTCCCCATCGACAAGATTTTGAAAAACGCATACAATACACTGTTTAATAGCAAGAATGGTGCTAGGCTTTCAGCCCCGCAAGTTCTAATTGTGCTAACAGCTGAAGACAAGCAAGATAGAAGCGCCATAGCAAATGCCATGAAACCGTTCAAGGAAGCAGCTATTAAAGTCGTTATTGTTGGCATTGGAAAGACGTTTAAAGGAGTAAATCTTATTAATGTTGTTGATGACGAGAAGGACCTGATCCACATTTCCGGTTCAGAAAACACAGACAAGTCCGTTGACACGATTACTGATCGCATTTGCCATGCATCAGGTTTGTAACTTATTCTTATAATATCACCCTCGTGCAGAAAGTGTCTGAGCAGTGCATTGGACCTTTTTCGACTGTAGAATCATACTTGTATAAGTTAAAGCAGAAATTGGTGGAAAATGAAGACGCCGACCGTGTCATCAGATGAATGTCTGTTTTATGATTGTATAAGCGTGAAACAAGGAGTAACAGCAAAAATGATATATTTCTTTAGTCTGTCTTTAATCTCCTACTATATATACTGTTCATCTTGGTCTACATGTTAATGCACCGAGATCTCTACCGACAGTTTATACTCATACATCCAGATTTTTATATCTATATATGATATATAATGCACATGTCTTATGATAAAAATTAAAGAGATGCATGGCTCGGATGAAAGCTTTAGGCTTAGGCAAAAATAACTGTGGTACCCCACTTATAATAAATATATCTTGAAGTAATAATCATACACTTCTCATAGTGTTCAACGATAGCTGCTACTGCTACAGCTCACTTGACAATTCTTGTACCTCCTGACACTTGGCCCTTTTATTTTTTAAATGGATGTAAGACGAAGTTTATATTAGAGTATACTGCGTTGGTTATTCAATGTGGATATTAAAAACCAAAACTTTTGGGGCTTTACGGATTACGACCAAAGTTATATGCGGTACCAGTTTTTTTCATATGAATTTCCTCATCTGATATTCTGATCAACTTCACCAAATGTATATTGCTGTGATGGTTGTCTAGAACATTCAGACTGAGTTGTCTAGCCAGTCAATGTAAAGAAATAGCTATAAGACCAAATATATTATCTTTTGTACTCTGTACTTGCTACCTAATGTGTTAATTTTGAAAAGAAAAAAATTGTCTTGCTGTTGCTGTCTAACTGTTTAATCCAAATAAGGATTGATGCAGATAAAATTGGGTTGTTGATTATCGATCCTTTGATTTGCAGTTCCGAAATGCAGCAACTTGGCAAACGTTGGGTTTATTCTTGATTCTTCTGGAAGCCTCAGAAGTCAATATGATAAAGAAAAGGAATTTGTAAAGGCACTTGCCGGGTCCTTTGCCATACACGATACATGGAGCAGAGCTGGTGTAGTAACATTTAGCCATGAAGCAGAACTCAGTATTCGCTTCACAGACTACAACAATACAAACGATTTCCAAAAAGCAGTAGATAGGATAGGTCTTCTTGGATCCACCACTAGAATGGACAAAGCCTTGCTGCTGGCAAAGAACAAACTAATGACTGATGCTAGGGCAGATTTGCCTAAATTATTGATTTTACTAACAGATGGCGTTCAAACATCGGATCGTGACTCAATAGATCCTGCTGAAATTTCTAGGAAGATCAGGGAGCTCGGAATCATGTTTATCGTAATAGGTATCGGAAGAGCAATCGACAAGGTCGAGCTAACTCGCATTGCCGGAAAGAGTACTGATTTATTTATTGCAGATGATTTTGATTTGCTGCGATCAGCACAATTTGTTTCAAAGGTATTGAGTTCAGCATGCAAAAAAGGTAAATAGATCTTAATTGGTTGCTAAATCCAATAATCTTCACAATAACTGATGTATGATTATCTAAAAAGGAGTACTTGAAATTTAATTGATTAATCAACTTATTACAATTTGCATGCCAAACAAAAATACTTCTTACCTTTACTGTACTTATACTGTACAGATATCCATGAAAATAATTGACCACATATTACTCTGACGAATATGATTTCAGTTGAAGAAAAACCAGTTTGTAAAGGAGTTGCAGATGTTGGCTTCATAGTGGATTCATCTGGAAGCCTTAGAAGAGAATACCCGAAAGAAAA
>WUAR02191109.1:0-17029 GCA_015164055.2 Chrysaora achlyos
GAGACATTTACTCAACCCAATGATGACGATGAGTATTAACTATTAAATTTATCTAGATAATCAGACTGTGCAATGAGCCTCTTGGAAAGCAAACAAATACAGTAGATCTATTGAAACCATATATTTCGGAAAAATATTTTCGGACAAATAAATTTCGGTCGCTTTTTGCAGCATTTCGGACGATTTTCTGCCCATCATTTCGGACGAAAGAAAAGGCAAGGTATTTCAATCTGAAGGGTGAAGAAGTGAACTTGGATGAAGAAATGAACTTGGATGAACAAGAAAATCAAAGTTCAGAAGATGAAGTCCTTATCATTCTGGAAGAAGACGACATAGAAGAAGTCAACGATAACCCAAAAGATTTTTAATAACGATGTTGATAATAATTATGATTTGATTTGTATATGAGGCTTACAAGAATATAAAAGAAATCTGAGGCCTCTTTTCCGATACGCTCTCTTAGTAAGAAAAGCAATGATGAAATAAAATTTCGGACATTTCGAAATTCGGACTATGTAAAATTTCGGACATCAAAATAATCGGACAAGTAACTTACATCTTCTGCTGGGTTTTCTACTGGAAACGTTGCACGATCGATAGATTTTATGCATCTGTTTTTGGTCAAAGAGTACACCTTACAAGTCCTGCAAAAAACAAGCAAAAATCAAAAATATTTCACACATCTAAATATACCAGTGTTTCTGCTCAATGTTGAGAAGAGTAATTGATACAAATTATATTCATTCAAAAACTTTGCTTCTTTAGAATTTGGTTTAACAACCAGTTGAGAACCAGGTGTTAACAAACCTGGTGTTGGCAACCAGTTAGCTAAATGTATTGGTGTTGAAATGGAAGTGACCACCACATAACAAGCCAGCCTTAGAAGAAATTTTAGCATTTTGGAAAAGTTTGGAGTGTGTTGCAACATTTGAACAATTTTTAGTATTTTTGAAACTTTTCATAACTGAAATACTCATTGAGTACTGGATTGGTTAGCAACACGTTTTCAAATTTTTAGCATTTTTGAAAATGTTATAAGTTAAATATTTACCTATCACTTGAGTGTGTTGCAACATATTGGCCTCGGGGATCCCAGCAGACGCCTTGTACATAATGCTTATGATCTTTGATTATGTTTGTGAATTGACCTAAGGAAATAAAGAGAATAAAAATATCTGACATATGCTGTAAAAATTAGCTTGAGGCAAATTATTCCATTTCAAGTATAAATTACAGGTAAAAATCAGGAGGTAAAAATTAGGAGAAACAATTAATGACATTCGTAGCAAAAAGATCAATTAAATAAAATATTGTTTTGAAAAGAAGCAGTACCACAAGCCCACACCAGCTGACATTGTCTCAAACCCCAGGTAATTGTTAACAACAAAGTGATGCTTACTGGTCTAGAAAACATATGCGTGCATCTGCAATGCTCTGCTATAATTGCTATAATTTATGATTATATGCTTAAGACGTTACGATGCATGGAAGGAATTCAAAAGACAAGAAAACCAGGATAATATTTATATATATATTTATCTTTATAGCTTGTGTTGTCTATGCGTGCATCACAGTGCTCAATGTACGGAAGTACAGAGCAATAATAGATTAGAAGCAAGAAAGAAGACAGATTATAGTCTGTCTGATGATTCCAAAGCATGAAACTCCAAGTAACAGAGAACTAGTCTTCTTTCTTGCTTCTAATCTATATATATTTATATTTATCCCCTTTGGGGCTCTAGATGCAGTTGGCAGATCAGGTCGTTCAGGATGGTTGTTACTGTAAGAGTAAAATTCATGAATGGGTCCCCCTTGTCGACTGCATGTTTGTCGCACCTTCTTGTTTGTCTGTTGTTTCACCAGTTTGAACTGGTGACCCCTTCCTGCGAGGTTATCCAGCTAGTACCAAAACAAATGCTGGAAATATCTTTTTATGGATTTGTTGGCCATAGGCTCTTAATAGGGGTAATAGTTGAACAGCTAAATCACCTTTATTAACATCCCATATGATGGCACTATTATCCACTGAACCAGATATCAATTGTTGACCATCAGGAGACCAAGCAAGATCATATATATCTTCAAGATGGCCCCTGTAAAGAGACAACAGATAGAGGGGTCTTGTTCTTTTTTCAACTACATGATTCTTTTACATTTGTATTTCATTTACTTGCCATCTGCTAAGAAGGTAAGCTATGGTATGGTCGACAGAGTTTATATTGCTCAGCTTAGGCAGCCCAGTGTGATAATATCACATGAGGGAGGGTTGTATCATTATTACTTTCACCTGACGCAAATAATTACCCAATACAAGCCTTTAAAGAAGCAAGAAAATAGATATTATGCTTAAAAACTTTGGCTAATCACGCAGTTTAAGCCGAGGGTTCCGTAATGTAAAAAATGAAGTACCCCAAACAGAATGAGATATCTTGCATAATGTTGTGTAGTCTTATATTTGTTACCTTCTTAGCATCTTATACACAGTCCAAGTTTCTTTATTGCAAATTTCTTCAGCACCAATCATGGTTTCATGGGATTTTTGCTCTCCATCTTCAGCAAGTTTCCATATAATGATGATGCAATCTAGAGACACGGAAAGCGTATAGACAAGCATCAATGATGGCCCCTTAGGCTTACAGAGATAGCAAATCTATGTGCCAATCAATCAATGGCACATATGACTTAAAGATTCAATGGATAAGAAGGAAGGAATGCCACCTCAAAGACAAATGAGGCTAAGAGTCAATAGTTTGTCTTGATTCTACAGAGCTCAAATTATAGAAAAATTTGAAAAAATAGCTCTTGCAAGCAAAAGGGGGTTAGGGGACAAATTGACAAACCCCTATAAATCTGATGCCCCATTAACCCCCAATGCCTTTGTGCGGGGCATTGAAAGCAGGTTTGTAGGATTACCTACACAGAGATATTTGGGGCATTAACCCTCATAGAAAGGTTTACATTTTTAAATGTATTCAATTATTTTGAAATTTAGTTGTGGCCACCCCAAGAAAACACTTTTCATTGCAACCCTGAATGTATCATTCATTAACAAATAAATAATTATCTGAAAATTTGTGGGACATAATTTTGTGTACAATTTACAACAAACACACAGCATTATCATATATCATTTCAAAACAATTACAGTACGAAAAGGCGGACATACCATCGCCAGCAGATGCCAGCAGCTTGCCTAGATAAGAAAGCAAAAAAACAGGAATGTTGGAGTTATAATTTCATTATTTTTCAGAAAATATCCCCGAAAATAAGTTTTTAGCATGTTATCTAATTTTTTTTTAAAATAATTACTTTTTTTTTCAAATAAAAAAAAAAATTCTTTGTTGCTTACCATCAGAAGAAAACCTAACTACATTGACTGGTTTCGAGTGTCTATCCAAGTTTGCCATGAAATCCAATCCAATGTTTCCCTGTGAATCTTCTTTCACATTCCATATCTATTAAATAAAGTAAACAAAAAAGAATTTAATGAGATTGACAACTTACAGTACAACTAAAAATGTAAAATATTCCTCTAAAATTCGTTTTTAGTTGCAATAATAATGACAGAGGGAAATAAAAGATTTCAGCTAGGCCCACCTTCACAGTGAAATCGGCTCCTCCAGAAGCTAGCCGCCATGTAGCCTTGCAAAAATCAACGCTAAACACCGGCTCTTTCTGATGCCATGAAATTTCAGGAGTGAAAACCTTCATCGCTGGAAAGCAGCTCCGTTTAAATCGCCGTGTTTCGATATATTTATATCCAAGATTCACTAGTTCTTGATATCCCCAGAGATATCTTAAAGCACATAGAGATATTCCGCGCGCTTTTTGGCAGACACGTATTCAAATCGAGGCTACCTCTAATGGGTGTAGTGACGTCAGAAACATGGAGAGGGCTTTGGCTTAGATTTTTGGTCTGCAACGATATCCGAACAAAATCCTTTAAAGTGGACCTATCACTTTTTGGGAGTTCGCATCTATGGGAAGAGCCTTGGTACTCTTTGATAGTAAGTAAGGATGACCTTTACAAAACTTCAAAATGACAAAAAGATATTGAAGATTTGCAAACGTCATCCTTACTTTCTATCAAAGCTCTTTCCATAACTGTGAACTCCCAAAAACTGGTAGATCCACTTTAACATAGTTATATAGAGACAAAAAAAAAGGGAAACAGATTTTTAGGTCCAATCCACGATAGCCATAATAAGCTTTTAAGTCCAATCTGAATTTAAGATTAAATATCTATTGCAATTTTAATCATTGGTTTCGAAATGTCACAAATTGGTGTGAAGGTAATAAATATTCTTACGGAAATAATCGTGTTTTGATTGAGCTCTCCTTCAAACAAATATTACCATCTCATATCTTAATCCCTATGGTCCTAGTTCTAAAATATTTGAATTTGATAATCTTAATCAGAATTATTTGTATTATACTTTTTCTTTCAGAACTCGAAAGAAGAAATGTAATTCCCTAGCTACTGTAAATATCTGCTATTTGGTTGTCAATAATACATCATTTATAGAATATGCATCAGCAATTTTAACAGATCGATATTATTTTCTATTTTTATTCTATTTCATAGTATCTTTAATATTCAAATATTTAATAAAAATGTGATTAATACATAAATCGATTTACTACAAATTGGGGGTAGAGTTTGTCTGAATGAGGGCTGTAAAGGGCTGATTGTCTAGACCTCTGCCCTTTTATCGAAACGGAGATTATAAAAACCGAGATTTTCTAAAATATAAAAATACCTCGATACTATCTACGAAAATACTTTCATAGAGTTTTCATAAAGAGACGCAAATTCTTCTTCATCTGGTTCACCTGCAGGTGCTAACTTGGTCACCCTATGCTGAGGCAGTACTCCTTTTACCAATGCCGGGATATCGTCTTTGGTAAACCCAAGCGATTCTAAGCCATCTTCCACCCCGAGATCATACATGTATTGCCTTATAGTTTCTGCTAAGATCTTTCCAGCATCTGCATTCTTTGCGTTGCTGATATCTGCACCTGAATCCAAGATAATGTACATCATGAACGCGGTATATACCAGACTTTGTTGTACGGGAAAAAATATCAAAACTGCTGAAAGTACTTCTGTTAGTGTATGTCCACATTTGGTGAAAAAGCTGTTACACGGTGCACTTTTTTAGAAACTTGTCTTGCAGTCGCATTTAAGATTTTCACATAAATAAAAAATATTTACGATATCAACATCGTCTCATATAGATGTTGCCAAATTAAGAATTGTTTTCTTAACTTTTCAGCTCTTTCGTAATGCTATGCTCTTATTATGTTTTATTATATTATTTCATGTTATATTATATTCTCATTTAAAAGGCTGTTTTGCAGCTCTGTAACTTAGATAGTTGATAAAAATTGCTACGTATAAAAAAAATATTAAAAAAATTAAAACATAGATGCAACCGAATTTAGAATTCTATTCCAGATGTAATCGAATCCAATGTTTTACACCTTTTGACAGCACATTTGAAAAAAAGGGTATTCAAAATCTTGTGTACATCTAACTCTATTTGTTGTTTCCAAAACTTTTCAGCCAACGTTATGTCCCTAATATATTATTATTATATCATTTTATGTTATATTATATTCTCATGTATAAAGACTATTTTTGTAGCTCTGTAACTTAGATAGTTGGTATAGATTGCTACTTAAAACTAATTTTAAATAAAAAATGTTACAAGTCTGCTCAGCAAATTTAGAAATAATGATTTTCATTTTCCTTGCGCGCACAATTATCGCGATTTCATTAAGTTCCTGCGATCTAATAAGTGCGACCCTAGTCTGGACGTGACCACACCACGTGATCCCTTAGTGCATTTGGCTGCAATTACTGAAATAGCTCCCATTGTCTCTCCTTACACTTCTACAACAAGTTTAGACTGAAGCCAGAACTCACAACCCTCACATCCAGGGTTGTGCGTACTAACCACTCTGCAATCCCCGCTGTATACAATACAGGGCTTTCACCTTAAGAAATTAAGGCGCGCGGCAAATAACTCGCGTGATCAGAGTGGGGCGCGCGAATAAAAATTATTTTTTTTAAATCTCAAATGCGGAATGAAGCCAATCTGCTGAATATTACGTGGTTTTAAAGGACTATAAATTGTTGTCACTTTATTTCCTGTAAGCACTTAATTTGGGATGATAGCGTGCCTGCGCGCTCGCACGCTATCGCGCGCCCCCCGCTGAAAGTCCTGCAATACCCTAGCAGCTAGCAGTCATCAGATTGATAAACTTACCTAGCAACTCTGCTGCCTCGAGATGCCTTTCGGGGCAGGTTGGTGCCGTAAAGTCGAACACAGCAGGAGCAGTGACCACAACAGAAAGTCCATGAGGCTGTGTATTAAAATTCAATTCAAATTAAATATATAAATTCTGTTATTAGAAATTATATTTTTGAAAAAAATTGTAAAGTTTGTAAGTAGTAGGTCTTAATTAGTTGTACCCTTAGCTATTGTTTTATTTTCGCCTACTGTAAAAAAAAGATCTGATGGGCCAGGGGGGGGGGGGAGGATAACTTTCATGTATACTTGATTCTAGGAAGATTTGATGTAGAGATGACAGGATGACAAGTTGCAGATATAATGTAGTTCTAGTTATGCTGATGTTGAAAGAAATTTCAGGTACTTTATCGATTTGTTGGATTTTTTGCTCAAATAATGGACTCATGATTAGATATTAATATCTTACATCAATTAAATTTTAGGATGTGAATTTTGCATGGTATATAAATTTTGGGGTAGGTTTTTTGAAACATTTATAAACATTATAGATTTTAGGCTTCATACGTCAAAATGGCACACCCCATTAATCTGCCTATCCAAGTTACTCCCCACTCCGGGCTAACGGGGCCTCATCAAAGATTTTGAATTTACTTTACTGTTTATTCATTGAGTCTATGACGTCAACTTAGCAAGCCTGTTGGTTATAAAAACTACAAATAAACCCCTCAGATAAATGAACTGAAAAGACATACCACAATAGGATGGTCAGTCTCGTAATCATCAGAAAAATAGTCTTTCACAAGTCCAGAAATCGGGTAAGACAATCCATGGCTAGAAAAAAAAGCCTAAAAATCAGCGAAAAATCGGACATGAAAGGGGAAATAAGTCGATTGAATAGCAGCTCAGCTATATTAGCTGAAATAGACTGATGATGGCAGAAAACAAGCTGCTGGGTGGTACCAAACTTTTATGATCCAGTTTGGGAAAGAACAAATTTTACAAATAAAATACAAAATACGAAAATTTACAAAAGGTAGCATTCAGCATACCCAGCTTTTGATCTGATCGTAGTTGATTCGAGCCCCAATCGAGACGTGGAAGGAGAGAAGCTGCCAAATGGGACGACGGGGAAGGGAAAAGGCAAAAAGCAGCCACATAGTCAAGTAATTTCAAGAGGAAGGAGTTGGATCGCACTGATTTGGCATTGCCCTCAAAAATTCATAACACCCATGAATCTTTACGACATGTTAGTAAATTCTGAGGTATTTCTGAACTTGTACATTGAAAACATTTTTAATCTCTTACCAAAGATGCACGCCAGCATTTCCAAATCCAATTCCTGCAAACACACTAGCCAGATGCATGTTACTCCTAGCCTCCATGTCATCAGGGTCTTTTACAGATCTGCAATAGGAAAGAGGCTTTATATGATATAGCATGCTGTAAATGTAGTAAGCTGTAATCAGAATCCTTAAGGTTTTTAGGCATGTTAAGATTTGGGAAGTAAAAAAAAATATTTCAAAACCCAACATATGAACAAGAGCCTGATATTAATAAATCAATACATTTCAATACAACAAACCACACCAATGTAAAAGCACCCACACGGACTTGCGAAAACGGAAAAATTTTTTTTCAAACTATTGTTTCTAAACTTGGAACCCTTGTACCTAACGGCCTCAACAAACAATTTTCAGCCTCGTATTCCTTATTCAATATATTATTATTATTATTTTCATTATTATTTCTATGACAACATTTATTCAATATTCACCCCCGTTATTTTGGCCTCGTCATCATTCTTTGCACATATATATACACTATTTTCGAATTTCAATCGTCAGTTTGATAGGCTAGACCCGAAACGTCAGTCATTTTCTTCATTCATGTTACTTGAATTTTTTCTCATCTTTGTCTACTTATCTGTAAGTATCGCACGCCACTGCATTTAGGCATATTTCATCTTTAGATTCAGGTCGAATTAATTTACCTCTTGAAGTATTTCTTCACAATCTGCAGGGCATGCCTTGCCCATATGTCGCTAATAGGGTTCCTCCCTTGATAGGCTGGTCGTAAGTTCGGGTTTGAGGGCCTCGGAGATCTCTCTGTATACGGAATAGCAGTGAAAGATTCCAGGGCATGACTAAAAAATAACACAGTTACGGAATAAAAACAACTTAGAATCCATTGATTGATGGATGCACTATTTGCATATCAACGTAAAATAAGGAAACAGTAATTGGTATTTGTTTATGGAAGGGATGCAGCGGGTGAAAACTTGTCCTGGCGATGTCCTAAAAACATGGTTAAAGAAATACCCAATAAGCTGTCTTCTCGTTTTGTATTATTCTTTAGTCTGTGATTTCAAACAGGTTTCTGTTACGATGTCATCAATTTACGATTTTTTCCATCAAACTGCCATAGCCCAAAAAAAAATATTGGAACTTCGTAAACCCTGTCTTCCTTGTAACCATAGATCTCTCCATACAATAGATGCGAACTCCAAGTAAGAGGTATATCCATCTTAATTAAAGATTGGGAATCCCCCCCTCCCCAATGGGGCAGGAAAAATGATTCTGTCTGAAGATACAGGTAATAATTTGATAATAATTTTGATGACGGTTTCAGGTAAAATTAGGTTATAATTTGTCAAAGTGAGGTAATAATTTGACGGTTTCAGGTCCATTTCATAAAAGAATGAAAATGCTCTTACTTACCAAAAAACATCAAAACCACTGTTGATAGCAACTTTCTTAGGCATATGCCGTGTATGCAGTGGGTCTACTATGCCAAGCAGCGGCCTCAGTGCCCTGTTGCCTATTCCTATGAGAGGAAGAGTAAACACTGGTTAATTGCAATATTTGGTGGGTAGCCTAATTAATCGTCCTAGGTATCTATCCCCCCTTTTTTTATCTTCCTCGACTCGCCCCTCTGCCCCCAACAGCAATGTTTATTGCTGAGGAAGCAAATTTATCGAGTATATGCCAAAATTAACCCTAAATTAACCCTTTTAGCACTTAACACTTAGGGTTAATGGAAAAATATTTTTACAGAGTAAAACAAGTATTATAAAACACAAGTTCCAACAAGTTGCTGTTGTTTGTCTATGGGCCCTGGTTTGGCAGTTTTAGTGATCGCAGCTACCATCTCAATTCAACTCAATACATAACATGTAACACAAATTGCTCCAACTGGTAGTTTGAGCGTTGAAGCAGGCAAAACTTCGACTCGTGTAGCAAGGCTAGGCCATTTGCTTTTCCGCAGGGTTATTTAGGCCATCTTTACAGCTTACATCGTGTTAAAAATAAGACACAGTAATGGATTGCATTGCATAAAATACCAGTCTTTGCTTTCAACGGTGCATAATCAAATATGGCTATTCCAGTGGTTTCACTGCCTAAAAGAAATAGACGGCAAGACTCAATTATCTACAGACATTTTCAAAGCAAAAAATATGATAAGAGTACCATCGCCCTTGTTCTGGCCACCCAACATTTAGGCCCTATTTTGCCGGTTCTTTTTAAAACATCGTGACTCGTTGAATATCTCTCAAAGACAAATAGTTTGCTGACACCATCAGCTACTTTTCTGGAAAATTTCATGTTTTTGTTTTGCTTTCTGGACAAGTTTCACGACGTTTTTCAAAACCTGCATGCTATGGAAATGTCAGTGTAATCGAAATTTAGAAAACACGTCTGCTAATGTGTTGTTACTGGTGTGTTGCACGTTGATATATTAATGGAAGACAATTCTATCTATCTATATGTTAAATTATAAGATCGATTACGTAATTGGTACTCCATAGGGAGAACAATGTGCCCGCATGCGGGAAAAATCGTTACTTTGAGCAGCTCTAGCTCAGGGCAGCATTTCTAAAAAAAATCAACACTTAATATTTCCTTTTTTAGTTAGTAATAACTATTTATTTCATGTCTCTAAAGAATATCAAATCAAATTATCAAATAATTTTCTTACCTGTACCAGCTGTTGTTGGCACTAGAAAAAAGATCAAATGAGGCCTTCAAATCATTTCATTTATTTCCTGTATTTACCCCCTGAAACTCACTGCTGCTTTACATCAATTGCAGTTAATCACAAAGCCAATCGGGGGGAGAGAAAATGACAATTAATAATTGAAGAGGCAAATCAGTTAGTATGTACATCGTATAATCCTGTCGGTGTTCCCTTTCCTCAATATGAGACCTCTGAGATCCCGTTTTTACACTATACCGGTAAGAAATGAATACGATCATGACGTCAATGACACCAACATCATTACTGAACTTTTATTGTAAATTTTAGCCTCATTTCGCTAAATTTTCCGCTGCGAGGTGAATCTGGCATAAAACAGTACCGTATTCAGCCGTTCACATTATGCCATATTCAATGAAGTCGGTTAGCGTTCCGTATTCATTTCGTGCCGTTATCATGTCAAACCTGTGCCGGCATAGTGTAGACGCAAGGCCAAAAACGGCACAGTTTCGTACCGTATTCGTTCCGTACCGGTATATTGTTAAACGGGGTCTGAACCTCATGGTATTGTCGTTTAATGCAAATGATAATTCTTGAAAATTTCATGGGTTGGCATAAATGAGTAAAGACTAAAGAGTACTTGATATCGCTGAAGTCAACCAGAATTCTTATCATTAGGCAAAAACTAATAAATTTGACACTGATTCTGACTCACTGATTCTGACTCAATTAGCTTAGTTCATAGAATACAACTCTTATACAATGATAAGCAAAAACTTGTATTGCACTAAGACCCAAGAAAAGTGAAGTAACAACATTTACAACAGTAGCAACAAACGCTTCAAAAGCTCTTTTTAAGCTACAGTGGCAAGAACAAGCGCTGTTTTATGCAGTTAATGCATTCATTTGTCTGAATGAAGGCTAATTTTACTAACCAACTCACGCTGCTCAAAACATGGCCATTCAAAACAGCATTTGCAACAAAGATCGAACTCGTGCCAACACACAGAATTTTGTATTTCATTCACCAATTCGTTTTTACATTTTTGAAAAGCCAATCAACGTGCAGAATTTATGACCACGTGATAAAACCCATGTAGCTTGAAAAAGTCCAGATTCTAAACCTCCCTGCAATTGGCCTAAGAGCAATTGATTTGAATATCTCTTACCTGCAATCAGTGGCTTTAACTCTTTATTGACAGGCAATCCTTTACCAATGGGAGCATTGACGAAGTCGAGAAATTCATTTTCGGGATGGCATAGATAGAGATTAGCAGCCTTCGCAGTGTCCATAACAGAGCCTCCGCCAACTGCGAGAATTCCATCAAAATTCCCCTCTTTGGCACATCTGATGGCTAATTTGAAGCTAGGAATATACATAAGTAATAAAAATATGCAAAAATCAGTGGCGTGAGGTTTTTATGGATAAGTAGAGAAAAGCGCGCACAAGATAATTCACCAACGTTTCAGGCCCGGCCCTTTATCAAAGTCTACCTCGATGATCATAAAGATGTTATAAATTTTAGGATTTATGACTTATTATAATAGTAGATATACAAAGTAAACAATTTGATTTAAATAGCCAACAGCAGTAGAAAAATCTTGTAAACAAAGAACACTCTCAGCTTGTTTTGTAGCTATTCAATGCATCAAAGTCTACCTCGATAAAGGGAATTCATGATAAAGGACTTTGATAAAGGGCTAGCCCAAAAACCTTTGTAAATTGCTGAAAATTATTCACGAGGTTGAAATTTTAGAAAAACTAAAACAAACAAAACAAAATGTCAGATAAGTTAAAAAAGCAACTATCAATATGATTGCCAAAATGAGAATATTTTTCGCTGTTTGTTATCTTATTATCCTCTTCAAAATTACGACTCATCCAGTAGCCGGAATATATAGGAGCAAGAATGGTTGCCATGCTTGTTGAAAATGTACGCAAGAAGAAAGAACGTTTTGTTTATCTGCAAACTTTACTCCCGAAGAGCTGGAAAATCCCTTTTGGCGACATGTAAATGACGCATATTTGCAGAAAAATCCCCAAAAATTATTTCGCTTTCAAAAACCTCATAAGCTGTTCAGGAAATGTTACTACCTTATGGTGTAAGTTTAGTTTAGATTTTGATGAAATAAAAAAAGTCCTAGATTCACCTTTCATCAGTTGGTTCAATTCGAACATCATCAAAAAGTCGATAATTTATTTCACTTCTTTCTAGAGATTCAACAGCTGCCTTTACAGGAGGAAGATTGACAAGCTAAAAAAAAGAAAAAAAAAGAGATTTTCTTAATTTTACATTTTGTATGCAATGCAAGTGTTGATGTCATAGATTTAAATAGTAAGAAATTTCCGAACAAATGTGGGAATACCTAAGAGATTTATTAGAAGGTGAATTAAAACTGCTTGAGAGATGATGTTCAAAGAATCTAAGTTTCTTAGTTTGTCCCTTCATGAAGACCTGTGAAAGAATGAATAAATGACGTCACAGCTGGAACCCTTTGTCAATGTCTAATAATACTCAGAAATGCTTAGAACATACAGAAGAATTTTCTTTCATCATAAAGACCAAAGCCTGTTAGGGCCGTTGGTAGCATATCCTACCTTTTTATCTGTTACCAAGAGTACATTTTTCAGTCCAAGGTTTGCGAAATCCTATAGGAAAAAGAGGGAAAAAGTACAAAACCTACTATTGATATACCAATACAATACATATACTGTACAATTTAGCTCAATTCAAAAGATGACAGAAAAAATAACTGACTTAATTTACCATTCCAACTTCTTGTGTAACTCCTTTTCCATACCTAATGTTTGAGCAAGCCATCTGAAAATACAACACCATTTTTGATTAACATGAAGGGGAAAAATTTGAGGATATATGACTTCTTATCATAGTAGATAACACAAAGTATAGAATTGGATTTAAATGACAAACTGCAGTAGAAAACCTTGTAAACAAAGAACACTCTCAGCTTGTTTAGTAGCTATTCAATGCATCAAAAACTAACCTTTAACTAATTTTGAAAATATTGTGAAGAAAACACTCTAGAAAATGCGGCAGGAGTGAGACAAAGGCACACAATACAAGCCAGGGGCCAGCTTAGCTTTAAGAATAAACACAACTTCAACAGTCAGGCCTATGCACACTGGAGAAAATAACGATGTAATACAATCATTTATCAGCTATTTCTACGTCAAGAAATATCTCTAACATACCTCAATGGCATAGTCTGTACTGAGACCAGTAGCTGCGGTATGACCTGCATAGAATTAAAATAAGATTTCAGCATTGATTTTCTTCATCAAACCCTTCCTTAAAACTGTGCATAATCTGCAATAGCTAGCTATATAACTATTAAGTCAATAGTTATATCTAGATAGACAGATTTTGAAAGGCATTGTTTACATGATGTATTCTTCACACCTACCATTTTGTGAGTGGGCTTGTGAATGTGCAGGGCATTGACAGCTAGAGTGTGAAGAATCAATTATATTACATTTTTTACATTTTTCAAAATGTAATTTAACTATTTATTGTTAACTACTAATGAAAAGGTAATTTTAAATCAATTCTTTCACTCACTTGGGCATAGCAAATTTCAAGTTTGTTTGCAGAACTATTTCACAATAATTTGTGATTTTTCATAACATAAGCTCTACTCCCCACCCTACGGAGGCAATATGGAACATACTGTAGACATACCGAAAGGTCAGTCTGATATTTTTGGGTAAAACATTTGTCCAAAATAATATTTTTTGGTCTTGAAAAAATAGCAGATACAACACTGATATTTCTAGGTATCAAATTCAGAAAAAGTGATATTTTGAGAATTTAAGAGGTAAGGTATCCTAAAGTGAAATTCGTGATATTTTTGTGTAGGTACAACATATAAGTAGAGCTGATATTTTTGGGTGGCCTAAGATTCCCAGACTGACCCCTGAGGGGGTGGGGGATATGCCTCATATGGGCAGTGGGTTCTCTACCTGGAATATATTTTGTTTTTCTGGCCAGAAATACTCACTTTGAACTACCGATTGCTTTCATTAAGCGGAAGGCGCGATTTCTCAATCTTGCAAGTTCGATCGCCATATTTTATGCCTTGATCTGTTACAATGATTTGATCCACTGATCTTGAACCTTAATGTTATGAAATTTATAGGTTGATGTTGTTGTTTCTTCAAGCAAATGTTTGTTGTTGTTGCTGGTTCCAGAAGGAGGTCGTCTGAAGATTGCAGCCAAAAGTTGTTCTATTCCAGTCTGCAGCATATTTTTTTATTACAATTCTTTGATCATTTCTTACTTTTGTCGCATAAACTGAGTAGATATTGCCAGAAAACGTTGATAGAATATGCTGTAGATATAAAGAATATTAGAAATGTCTGGTCAAAGAAAATTCCTGGTAGCTGTTCGTGTAAAGCCGAATATCAAAGATTGCTTTGTTGGCCTGTCGCCTTCATTGGCAAGAGAGTGTAGTAATAATGGATTTAACAGCAACGTGGTATGATCAGCGTTAGGAAATCTTTGTCTAACTTTCGATTAGTTAAGTTACTAAATCAGCTAGGATCCAAACTATAGACCAAAGTCTCACTGACTAAGACAAATCATTCATCGGACACAGCAATGAAAGTTTAATTAATTTGGCACTAGGCAGAAACCAGTCTGGAAAGTTGGGCAAGTGCACACCCGAGATATTTTTCTTATATCGACATTGCACACATTCAATAAGGGCGTGGTCCAAACTGGCCCTATTAATAGGGCGTGGTCGGGAAACATTAGCAACAATTGGCAAATAGTGCAATGCACAACACAGACTGACAAACTGGCTCCTGCGACCCCCTGCAACCCAAATAAATTCAATATGATTCAGCTGCTTTTTTTTATCAATGTTTACTGTTTTAGCCCACTTGAACAATCCAGAAAAACCCAATGAAGGAAAAGTTGAAAATGTATGTGCACACTTAAGTTGACCAAAATTTAAGTGCACACTTGCACACTTGAAATTTTCGCTGTGCACACCCGAGATCTCATCGAAAAAGGCCATACTTTCCAATCGGGGGCAGAAACTCATGCCCACCCAACCAGCAAAAGCTAGTTAATTATGTAAATTATTTAAGGTATTTTTTTTGCAGATTTTGTAACTTTGTTCAAATATCAGGCATCCCCTAAAAATTGTTTTTCTTAAAACCTGTTTTCAATAAATCACAAGTGCCTTGACTATGCATGGATTGGATGCACGTAATCTGCCAGAGAAGGATGAAAACAACACAGGAACTAAGTGAGCTGGAACTACGCGGAATAGAGGGTACTGCTAGAGTTAGAATTATTTTTATCAAAAGCCACCCCTCAGAGACAAAACTGGGCACGACTGGAGGCACCTTGCAGCTCCACCAGCCGTAGTGAGCTAGTGTTGACTATAACTCAACTACTTTTTTAAGAAATTAATCTCTCTTTTAGCCTCCTTCAATAGCTATAGAAGATTCATCTCAGAACAGAACATTCGTGTCTTGGTTGGTCAGTAAATCAGATGTCAACCAGGATGCATCCTATGTTCTATACATTGGCAAACATTTTTCAAACGCTCTGAAAATCAAAAATGAAGATATGGTATGTTTTTAAAAACAATTGGTATAATTTATTCAATAGATTCCTACAAGGATGCTCAGAACTGTTGAAAAATAGTATCCATGTAATTTCATTTTGGTTTTTGCAAAAACCATAATTTATTTCGAGAGATTCTTGGCTTTAGTGTTAACAGAATGGGATCTACAAGTGTGAGTTTCAAAAATAATTCTTACATCAGATTTATCCTGCTTTAGGTTTATGTCTACCCACTGACTGCAATGGAGCCTTGTCAACAAGTTTTTGTTGCTCCTGTAAATAGTGAAGAATGGGAAATTGTGGTAAGTAATTCACAATCTATATCTTTATTTAAATGTTTCGGTCTCCTGTTTTTCTATAACTGCCCATTTTGGTGACAAAGGGCCATCAGTATATGCCACATAGATCTAGATTTTTGTGAATCTATAATTTTTTTAATCCCTGATGTAATTTCGTAGTGGTGGTGTAGCGTAGTGGTTATGGTGCTGGGTTGTGCATTCCATGGGCTCTGCCTGTGTAAGTTCAAGTTTGGCTGTCATTGGAATCATGATCCTGCAAGCCAACAGCCAACTCATCTGTCCATTCTTCCGAGGTCAGTAAATGAGTAACCAGGGTATTGGTTCTAGAATATCAGTCTGGGAGCACAAGCTGCAGGTCCACATAAGCTGCATAGCTGCCAGAAACCCCAACCTGTTTTACAAATACAGATTGCTTGCTTGCTTGCTTGCTTGCTTCAAAAGAGCAATGTGCTAGCTCTTATGCTACACAGCTCTATATTTTTACAACAGAACACTAACCAAAACGTTAAGAGCAGAATCGAAAAGGCAATTTATTGTTTATTGAACAATTTACAGCTAAATGATGATTGTTTGCTCAATTTACTTTTTTTAGGAGCTAAATAGCCAAAGCATAGAGCAAAACTTGCTGAATCAAATCAGAATTGTTTGTCCTGGTTTAACGTTTCCAATCTTTCTGAAAGGCTCTGCAATTGTTCTATTGAAAATAGGTAAGAAAGTTGGAAATTATTCAATGAATATAATATTGAATTCTTTCATTTAATGTTTTGTGAAACATTAAACATTTTATGTTCAATTGTTCTGTGCCAATTTAATCTCTATAAATATTGTAAACTTTTGCTTCACAGAGAAAATTGTCCCAGCTAGAAAATGTTCATATCTTGAGGAATTTACAGAGCTGCATATT
>WUAR02192220.1:0-10942 GCA_015164055.2 Chrysaora achlyos
GTGAAAAGGGAGTGAGCAGAGAAATAAACACCTCGATTTGCTTTTCTAACATTGACAGCCAACACAAATCTCAAAGTTGAACGAAAATGGACCTATCACTTTTTCGGAATTTGCATTAATTGAAAGAGCTTTGACAGCAAGTAAGGATGACGTTTACAAAACTGCAATATATTTTGTCGCATTTGAGCTATGGCCGTGTGTAGGAAGGAATTAATGACGTCATAGCAGGAACCTACTTTTCTTATGGCTATGCTTAAATGATCCAATCAGAATATCCCTTTTGAAATACTGCTCTCTGATGAAACTAACAGTGTTGTCGAGACTATACGTCATCGTTCAAGCGTCAAACTACTGATTTTATAGTGAGAACTCATACACTTCCCAGTCAAGCTAGGCCAAAAATCTAGAGAAATACAGTCAAAGCTCGCACAAAAGAACCTCCATTTTTCAAGCTTAGCTCAGCAAAGGTTCTTAATCCTGGAGTCTAAAATTGCACACTAATTCAGCCAAAGGGGCTTAGTCTACTCACAAGGCCCATGAATTACTTCTCTTCGAACTCCAGCAACGGCTTATATATCCACCCTTAGTTTTCAACGAATTTTATATAAATGCTTTACGAAAATTCTAAGGAAATCTTAGCCTGAAGGTTCTCAAAAAGGTGGTTCTTTAATGCGGGTTTTTATTGTAGTGAGAGACAGGCCAGTACGGCACTACAAACGACGCTTACGAACCCCGTAAAAACTAAAACACGCACAGGGGGGCTCGAAGGAAACTAAGCAAGGGCAACTGAGTCATGACTTCGGAAAACAAGAGTAGAAAAGCAGCAGTTACGTACAGATGAGCCGTACAGATTAACGCGAAGTAATTTCAATTGGGAAATTAGCTCTTTATTGTTATTCAGCTTGTTTTCCTTACACTTTGATTCGCCCATTATCCCATGCCCTTGACAGTGGAATTAAAAATTTATGTGCGGTTTTTCACAGCTAAATAAGCCAGCCGTCGAGAAAATACACAACTGTAAGCACACACTGAATGTCAACCGATACGCTCCGCCCAACAGCTAAGCATAATTACTAGCCTGCTGATTTCCCATAATCTTCCCAATAATCAACATGTGGAATAGAAAATAAATGCATTCTATAGAACACTGCCCGTCATCTCAGCATGCGTGTGTGGCTGCGCCGGCAACCACCGCGAAAAACGCACTTCCAGCGGGCTCACATCGCACGGGTAGGGATGAAGGAAAAACCGTCTGAGTTTCTCCTATTCCGACCGCGATTGCTCTAGAGCTTGAAGTCGCGCCAACTTTCTCAGCTGAACGCCGGTTTGAAATTGCTTGGCTGACGATACATTACAGACCCGCGAAATCTTTTTAAGGACCATTTCCTTAGAATTTTCGCAAGAATCTTATAAAGTTTAGTTATAAATAATAAGATATAAGACGTTGCTGTAGTTCAAAAAGAAGTAATTTATGAGACTTGTGAGTAGACTTAGCACTTTTAGCTGAATTAGTGAGCAATTTTAGACCCCAGGACTAAGAACCTTTGCTAGGCTAAGCTTGAAAAATGGAGGCTCTTCCATGCGGGTCTTTACTGTACTTATTCACTTCGGTGAAGGGCCTTATCGTCCGCCCTTTCTCTACTTATCCGTGTGTACAACGCGCCACTGCAACATTGGTCATTTTCACACTGATGATAATTACATGGGGAAATATTGCCGCAAGCAATTTCAATATGAACTGAACTAATCAATTAATGAAATAATCAATTAATGAACTATTACTATTACTATGAACTATCACTATATACTCAATACATATTGCTGTCGTTTTTGTTGTGTTTTTTGTCTTATATTTTATAATCGTTCTTCGCCGCAAGCATCTTCCTTGATCCAAGAAGCGTCGCTTGGTATAGTGGTTTTTCCTTCTTCTTATATCACTACATACTGTGTACTTGCCCAAGGAACAAGACTCTGTATTTGGTTACAGTGACTTAAATCACCCATTCCGCCTGATCGTTGTTTTAAGTAGAGGTAGGACGACAATCACCAAAGCCCACGGTCGTAATAGAGACAGGGCCTTATTTTAGGGACCATTACTGGGGCGGGCAATACATTTTTTACAAAGATAGATGGGGCAATAAGCCTATTATTTAACTTGTAAATACAATTTGACTATTAGAGGTGCTGGGGGATGGTGGGAATTACCCACCTAGATCGTATGTTAAAAAGACCGTGAACAGAGACACGGTCGAGATGGAAACCTAGGGCTCTTGGCAGTGAGATCAACTACAAATTGTGGTGTTTGTTACAGGAAAGCTTTGACGACGGATTCATTGCGTAATGGTATACTACGCTATAACGGGTTATTTATTCCTACGCCGCGCGGTGGATTCGAGCCACTGACTAAAGCTAAGGAGGTTAAGCCTGTAAATTAAGAGCGGCTTATGGCTGCCGGTTAAAGTGACATACGGCAGGTGACAGAGCCGTTTTCTGGTGGCTAGAAATCGAGGCGCTCGATTTACGAAACAAGATATCCTGCCGAGATAAATAAAAAATCCTATAATATAGTTGAAAATTACATTATGTTCTTTGAATCAGAAGCAAAAAATCGTAATTAATTTTAGTAAATTCTCTTTCAAATCGCAAAGATTATTTTGTGCAATACTAAATAGGCCTATATGGTATTCGGGGTTGGTAAGGGGCTACAGAAAATAACGAGGCATAGTACATTATGCTTGATCCCTACCCCGCTCAAAAACACCCTTGCCGTCTTTTAGAGAAAAAATTGTCGTTTCCCTTCCTTACAATCATAGCTAGCGACATTCAGTGGGAAGACAGCGATTTTTCTAGCAAGATGGGCATTTCAAAACGTTTAGTCATAACGTCTGATTTGAACACTGTTGGCTTCTACACCAGAACAAGGTTGGAGCTCGCTTTTGGGTCCTTAATGCGAGGAGAAAGCCCCCACATGTTTCACAACAATCATCCCATGTGTGCTAAGGTTAAAACCCCAAATATTAACATCATAGAGAAATTCCTCTGTTCCCCGACTTACAATATTTCTTGGTCTTATTTTGAAAACAATCCTAAACCAGAGCCTATTAGGTCTATTAGTCATTACCAAATTCGATAGATTTTTCTGTCTCAGCCCACTTTTCAGCTAAATTAAACAAGCTGCTTGAAAGGGAAATTGAAATCAGTTGACTGTGCAGAGAACAAATGACATCACAGAGTTCACAGGGCTGAAAAATGTGTGCCCAGCATGGTCTCAGGAAATTCCCCCTTAATTCTTTTGTATAAAAACTTAGAATGCCTCTTGAAAGAGGACAAAGGGGAAAACGCAACAAACTGTTTATGCTTCGCTTATTATTATTCAAGCAATATTTCATGCTAGAACAACAGCTCTAGAACTGCAGCTAGGTTTATTTTTATAGCACCTGCCAGGAAAATATTCAGAGAATAGTAAGGAAATCTCCCTTAACTCTAATTTCATTCATTGGTGTTTGTTCCATTTCTAAATAAATGGCTCGGTTCAGTTAGATGTCACAGGTTTTATTTGGGATCTCAATGGACTAACCAATTTCATGCACACAACTTCTGGAGTTTGGTATTGATGTTCTCTTAGCGCACTCGCCTAAATCTCTTACCTGTCGCTAATAGCATGGAATACACCCTGGTACAAAAGGACTTTCCTGAAAAATTTATTTTTCACCTTTAACTTTCCTTACTTCTCGTTAGAGAATAATATATGACAACTAAATCACTAAAAATTGCTAAAAATAATGAGCACAAAACCATTCAACAGTGCCCATCCCCATAATACAGGCTTAGTAGCTTACTCGAATACCATAAAACGTCTGGTCTCAAATGTTAATCCACTGATGCATAAATTTAAAACTAGAAAAAAATCCAATTCACTTACCCTTTTTGAGGCAGTAATGCAAGGGCTCTTGGCTGATCCAGATTTGTATCAATAAGCAATTTTCGATGCGTGCCATCAAAGTTAGCTAGCTCTATTCTAGTCCTTAAATCGTCTGTCCAATATAACTTCCTAGTGACCCAGTCGATCGCAATGACGCTGGGTCGACCAGTTCTTGCATCAATTACCACCTTGGATTGCTGTCTCGTTCTGTTCTTTTTCAAACTAAAGCTTCGAATCTCATTTAGGTCAGCGATTTCGGTGAAAAATACTGTTTGCGTTCTCCAATCAAAGTCCACAGAGACAACCCCTTGCAGTCCGCCAAGAAGAGTTGTCTCATTTTGTGGTGTTCCAGCTGTAAATACTCTGATGTCATGTTTATTTGCATACAAGATTCTTGGTTGCTTTCCTGCAAAAATAAATAAACATTCATGAAACACAGACTTTATCATTCAGAATTCATAATATGCAATAACAATTGAAGTCACAAACTACAACAAGAACAAGAATGCAACAGGGCAACTGATAAAACAATCATTTTAGACAATTCTTTTGCCTTCAACAAATTTCTAACACCTTCAAGCTATTCAGGTTTCAATTTGTTACAGTAAGGGTATACTTTTCAAGAAATGATCAGTCCAGTATCAAAAGCCAATTTTTTCCTAAAAATTCCAAGGGTGGTGGGTCTAATTACTTCCAAATAAAGAAAATATTTTTAGAAAAGAAGTATTTTGAAAATAATTGGGGAACTTTTCTTAATTCTACAAAAAAAGCTTAATTGAAAGTTCATGTTAGAAGTGGCTGCCTTTTGATTGTGACACCCTAAAAAAGAGCTATTTGATACATGTACAAGGAAATTGATAAGCAAAGGGTTGAATAACCAAAGCCTTAATGCAATGATATGGGGCACTGAAGAGTAAGGGATCCTTACTTTCCAAGGGGAATGATTTCAACAGCATCAGCCCAATTTAAATAGGCTAAAAGATTTAGCCTTGCTACTAGAATGTGCTCCATTGTGGAACCAATGATTAGGATGATTACAAAGAATAATGTGTAAAATAAGGTACAAAGGCAAACATAATTGATTATAACCCACAAAGAGAAACAAATGAGATAAGAACAACTAAGGAAGAATAAGGTTGATCATGCATGCAGTTGAAGAGATAAATAAACCACAAATAGCACTATTTAGCCCAAATAATCTCAAAATTCAGAGACAAAAAAATTGGATTCAGTCTCAAAGAAGGTACTCAGACCTATTTCAACATAGAACTCAAGGATATCGCTACTTCACTAGCACATAGCTATCAAATGAAACTTTACTTTACGTAACTCCTGACAAAAATAGATAGGGTGAAGAATGAGAAGGCCTTTATTAGAGCCATGCATGATTTCATATTAGGGCAAAGAACAATAGTAACAAAACACATCAATTCAGTGTCTCCAAGGGTCTGTGAACTATTTTGATAAGAGATGTATTTTCAGTGACAAAACCATGCTTAAATGGTAAATTAGGCATGAAATTTCATTGAATCAAGGGAGTGGCTAGAGCCAGCAACCACAATTACAAAAGGTGTGCAGAATGAATATGAAATATAGCTATTTATCTGCAAAAAGCCAGAGCTACACAGTATTACAGGGAAAGAACAAATAAATATTTTTTGCTGTTGTAAGCAAACAGTAGTTGAAAGCCTCTTTTAAATTACCATGATTAGTAAAGTGCCTTTAATTGTGTAGAAGGGGATAAGCCAAAAATCCTATTATCTGACAAATGTTCTGTCAAAACTCCTACCCAGATTTTTACCTTAAGACCATTGCCTATGAAAAATAAAGCAAAAGAAAATCATTGTTTCAGTCACAGTAGATCAACAAAACATCATTGCAGATGCCTAGTTATAACAGCTTACTCTCATCTGTTCATTTAATCTGCAATGAAATGCTCTGACATCTACAGACTTCTTCAGCTTATAATACTCAGCAGAATGAAAACAAAGAATGTTCTCCTCTATGCAAAATACAGGGGTCTGATTACCCTTGTGGAACACTACTTAAAACTAGATCAGACAGTAAATGCGATACTTGTGGAAGTTAAGCGTGGGTCTCCAAATTTTAACTGAAGCTACGGGGAGCAAAGTAGGAGGGCCAAACCACACCCCTTTTAAGTCTACAAAATCAATCTAAATGATTTATGGAAATTTCAAAACTTCAAAAGAATTTCTCTTAACCAATAACATCTATGTGATATATCTTGAAATATCAAATGTCAATTTTTAACTTTACCAATAACTTATAATAATATTCTGGAAGAAGTGCAAGAGAGATGAAGAGGGGCTAGCAACCACAGGGCCAAACCAGACCAGGGGCCAACAGAAAACTATGCTCACAGTACTAAGAAACAGAATGATGAACAGCATCAACCTAAGATCTATTGACTAGCTCTGGCTCTCTATGCCCCTCTATTCTGGAATTTCTATCTACAAGTAACAAAAGTATCAAGTGAGTGCTGTAATTTGGGGATATTAAAAATCATTTTCATAAGGAGTTTCATGGGAAATGAGATCTTAGACACCCACAGTACTCTGAGAAAAAGGACAATTTCAGCTGCTGAAGAAATCTAGTACAACTTTAATATTCCACATGTAAATTAGTGTTTGATAATTGTGAGTTTTCCATTTCATGATCAGAACAAGACATCAGAGGGCAAAGTGAGATTCCTATGAGTTGTCATTGAAGTGGAGGCATTTACTTCACCTATACCAAGAATAATTTACTAACAAAGATGAAAAAAACATCACTTACAAAGATAAACAGTGATTTAAAAAAAACCACAGACATTTATGAGACTTGAAACAGTTGCTAATGGTTGTTCTGAATTTAATTAAGAGCCATGCTTTTGTTACTCAAGTTGTTTGGCAGAAAATGTGAAAACAGAAAGTGATGTAAAATGACTAGATAGATGTAAAGAAACCAACTCCTGCTTACATAAAAACAATATCAAGCGAAGAAAACATGAAGTCAATGTGGCTTTATATAGCCAGAGATGTAAGACATCAATGTTGCATCTATTGCCTATTTACTTCTAACACAACAAGATGTTGACACAACAAATCTTAACTTCACCAGGAAAACAAAATGTGCACCTAGAAAGTGATGAATATTCAAAAGAGATTTATGACATGACTAGAACTCCTCATCCTGCAATTAAACAAAGCACAAGGGACACATAAACAAACCATATCACAAATTATAAGCCAAGGTGTGAACATCAAGGCATAAATTTGTTTGAATTAATTTAAAATTTCACTCCAAACAAAGAAACAACAATTAGCAATGATACATAAAACCTTTAGTAGCATGGAAAAGCATAACTAAACTTGGTTAATGGGTGATTAGTGTGTAGCAAATACATTAATGCAAGGTCACAAATTTATGGTCAAGGTTATATCCAATGTAAACAAAACTGAGATGGAAATTACTGTCCTTAGCCAACCTTCAAAACAGTGCCAATATTTGAGCACGGTTTGTCACTTTGTAGAAGAGGAAACTAGGTAAAACATAATTTCAAGTAAGCTAGATTTTCAGTAACAGCCGTGAAGAATAGTGGTTCATGGCCCAATGTTTTCCTTTAGAGGTTGTTATGCTCAACTTCACGGAGACTCAATACTGTTTGATTTAATCTTATCTTATCAATTACTTACGAATGAACGATTTTATTGAAGAACCTTAAAGCAACGACAAACTATAGCCAGAACAAAAACAAATATATAATGATGCCTAGAGTTACTGATTGCGGCAACTGTATGATCCTAGCTGGTGAAGAAATCATAAATTCCAACACATCAATCGATCTGCCAGAAACCTAGCTGCTAATATCAGACACTTGATAATAGGATGCTACAATATTTCTTATTTTGAAATACTGATGAGATCGCTGTTATTATTGAAGGCAATCCAGGCTGCCCTCATTGTCCTGTTGAAGGACGAAAATTATGAAGGGTTTCTTCTAGGCTTGTTAAGAAATAAAATAAAACTTCCAAATTCCACGAGATACAACACCTTTTGGGCATTATCTTGAAAAACCGAATGCTAAGACACATGTCCAGTGACTTTCACTTATCCTTGCTAATCATGTGAATAAAACTCGATGAATAAGCAAACGACGTTTAGTCCAGATATTCGCAACTAGGAACCTCCTCCACCGATTATGAAAACATATAAACAATGAAAACATTGTCGAGGACTAAAACATCTTATTCAAAATGCTTTGCCGACTATTATCAATAAAATCATCACAGAGCTGCCATATGGCTATGCTAGACTCGCAGTCCTGAGTGCAAGGCTAAAATGTGGTAGGTCGTCATCTCGCAGAACAGTGACAGCCTTCATCATAATGCGCTGTGGTTTTCAGGAGTCCACTGACATGCGATTCTGAAATTCATATTTCACTCAGTTCATCAACAATCCGACCAGTCCAACATACTAAAAACCAAACACTTGGTCTACAACTACTTGTAGGTGCTATGTAATTCATGTTTCAAAGTCAACTAAAGCTACTGTGATCTAAGTTACAAGAGTAATGGTGGGCTTACCGTAGGCCAGTGATGGAAGCCAGATGATAGCGAACAGCGATAAAACATGCTTCCAATTCATGTCGGAAATGCAAGCTCTAATTCTTGAAATAATAACATTGCAGTGACAGAGCTCTTGGACGTAGCTCTAACAATTGTAAAAGTCTGAATTTTCAGCTGTACTCATCAAAGGATTCCCAATTACTATTTTGAACATGATAATAACTACGACTAACTGAAATTCAAACTCGCTTGATCGCGCAAGCACGCTATTAAATTACACCTGGGGAAAGGGCTAACTCAAGGGCCGTTGTCAGGAAATTGTAGCCGCACATTCAGCCTACGGCCGCAAAAGATTAGAAGGAAAACAACTCACTTTACTGCATTAGATTTGCAATACATTTCTGTCTTCCCCTATATTCTATATGTTGCAAAAATAGCTTGATCTATCATCTTCTAAAAACATAGTTAGGACAGTCAAACTAAAGCATCAAAATCAGTTAAAGAGGTCAATGAGCCCGGCAAAGCCTACATGTACAATTTTTTAGATCCAGAAGAAAAAGAAACTGCAATTTCTTGCAAATCTTAGCAAGAAATAACACTGTCTTAATCTTACGTGTTTATTGTTAATTTAATTTTAGGCTTTAATTCTTTGCAGTGAATTATATCGGGGCAAGAACAGGGCCCTAGCATCATAGAATGTAGCCAGTCCGAATCATATTTTCAAATTGTTTTATTCAGTGACTGAAATATACTGAGTTGATTCGGTTTGCTAAATACAATTGCTTAAATAATTAATTACGGAACTGACTAATTATTTTAAGAGAGAAGGAAACTTCGAGAAATATTTAAATTTTATGCGTGGGATAGATGGCAGATAATATTATGATATTCATTATGGTGTGTTATTAGAATTATATAACTATAAAAGAAAGAGAGAAACTTTCTCTGGGTAAATTTAAAACAAAGTAACCAGCAAAGAATTTGATTAAAATTTGGGGTCTTTTCGTTGTCGATTATTGTGGTACAGTTTTAGTATACACAAATTTACTAAACAAGAACATTAAAGTAAACATAAAAAATATGTTACTTTAATAAGGAACTATCTCCTTCTTGAAGAAACATTAAAGGGTGAAGACACTGTGTGATTTTTGACTTTTTCTCGATAAAATTTGACTAAAAGCATTTTTTTTGTGATGTGATTCTATTCAATTGTACACTGCCCTAAATGGCGAAATAACTCCCGTAAAATAATCTTTTATAGCTGTAATTTAAATAAGGCAACACGATTTTAGCTGAAAATTGACTACAAAATTAATTTCTGTATATTTCTGCTATATTTCTTCGAGGAGATATACAATTTTTTTAGAAAGCTTGAAAATGAATTGCATTGAATCGCATTGAATTGCATTGGACGTCATAAAAGAACCCATGGATGGCGGCCAAAATACGGGGCCAGCGGCTGGATTTGACATAGCCATCACAAGAACGCTATTGTTTTGATTGACATCTTTTTTCGCAAGCATACCAATATTGACACTTAGTTCACGTGTCAGTCAAATGTATTCTTCACGAATAAATCAAAGCCCTTGATTGGTCTAATGGAGAATAGCAACAATCCAATGGGCGGGCTATCTACTCAGGAACGTCCTAATAACTGTTATTTCAATTGAGCTACCTGTTTGATTATGTAGTTTTCAACGAAAGGTGAAGGTTGTTGAATCCATCTGCTTAGAATCCACAACAAATTAAGTATTCCGCCATGTTTTCACAAAAGCCATCATAATAATATGACAATCAAAATCGTCAATCAGGAAAAGGAAAGAACTTAAAAAATATAATAAGAAGATAACAATAAAGATTTATGGCCAAAAATCTGAGCAACAGGTCTATGTTTTGAGTTAGGCAGCTACCATCTATATTCAACTCAATATACAAAATGTAAAACAAGGTTGGTTGGTCGTATCCGTGGTCGCATCGTTGTATCTATGACTAGGAATGTCAAAACGAGGCAGATGCTAAATGAACTTGCCTATGCCATGTTTGTTCACCACACGAAGTCCTTGATCTCATAAGGACTGTGGATTCGAGGCTAGTTGCTAGCCCTTTTAATGCCTCGTATTAAACTCGATGATAGTGAAAGGCAGGAATTTTTCAAAGAAATTCTGATTAGTGGGACAATATTTCTACAGGGACCATCCGTTTAGCAAAAGCATAATACTGTACGTACATACCTAGGGGTTATGTACATACGTACATACCTAGGGGTTATGTACATACGTACATACCTAGGGGTTATGTATATACGTACATACCTAGGGGTTATGTACATACGAACATACCTAGGGGTTATGTACATACGTACATACCTAGGGGTAATGTACATACGTACATACCTAGGGGTTATGTACATACGTACATACCTAGGGGTTATGTACATACGTACATACCTAGG
>WUAR02193331.1:0-17018 GCA_015164055.2 Chrysaora achlyos
AATTAAGGAGAGAGCCATTAAAAGAGAGTGGGACACAGCAAGAGAACGTAAGAGCAGAGGCATCTACAAATTAAGGAAAGAGCCATTAAAAGAGAGTGGGACACAGCAAGAGAACGAAAGAGCAGAGGCATCTACAAATTAAGGAGAGAGCCATTAAAAGAAAGTGGGACACAGCAAGAGAACGTAAGAGCAGGGGCATCTACAAACTAAGGAGAGAGCCATTAAAAGAAAGTGGGACACATCAAGAGAACGTAAGAGCAGAGGCATCTATAAATTAAGGAGAGAGCCATTAAAAGAGAGTGGGACACAGCAAGAGAACGTAAGAGCAGAGGCATCTACAAATTAAGGAAAGAGCCATTAAAAGAGAGTGGGACACAGCAAGAGAACGAAAGAGCAGAGGCATCTACAAATTAAGGAGAGAGCCATTAAAAGAAAGTGGGACACAGCAAGAGAACGTAAGAGCAGGGGCATCTACAAACTAAGGAGAGAGCCATTAAAAGAAAGTGGGACACATCAAGAGAACGTAAGAGCAGAGGCATCTATAAATTAAGGAAAGAGCCATTAAAAGAGAGTGGGACACAGCAAAAAACGTAAGAGCAGAGGCATCTACAAATTAAGGAGAGAGCCATTAAAAGAGAGTGGTTATTAGAAGCATGAAAGCAGGAAATTGAATTTATTCTAATTTTGCGAGGAAGCTCTTAAGAGAGCCAAGAAAAAAAGATATACTGGAGAACTAAATGACAGAACAATTGATTGAGTAACAGAAGCGAAACTCAAACAGAAGCAAATTTTAATGATTTAATGATGTTTCAGTTGTGCTCAGTAAAATGTACCTGTAGACATTGCAGACACCGTTGAGAAGCTCTGACGTCACTTCTTCGGTAGCTGCTGGTGGAGAAGCAATCGAAGAAGATATTTCGTTATTTGTTGGAGAGCTGACCTTCGCTTGTTCTTCAACATCTGCTATTGGAACCTCTTCTTTCTGCAAAATGAGGGCCAGGAATAACTTGGAAGTATAAAAATGTAGTTGGTGATCAGTTTAATAGAATTAATAACAACCGCAATTATTAGCCCAGTGTAAAATGGTCTAGGATTGGACTTCTCCCTAACCTTTTCCAGTGGCAATCCTTTGGCTAGTATAGGGATTATATAGCCATGTGGAAAGTAACATGCAAATATATGTTAGGGGAGGGAGAGGGGAACGAATTTTTGATTTTGGCTCATTTCAAAGCTTACAATTGAAACTTTTTCCACAATGAATTTCGGTCCTCTAGCAAAAAAGTCCCTTATAAAAACATCTAGTGTAGCATATCACTGGGGATGGTATCACATGCTCTATCTCATGTTCTAACGCATGTAACTTCTTATTTGGTTAATCACTTACACCTTTAGTTCCTTAAGTAGTATCAAAGCTTCATTTATAATGTTATTGGTAATTTAAGTTAGCTTCATCATCAGTCTAACCACATTACTAACAACAAACTCTCTCTGCTTCCGTTCTCTAGCGAACGGAACGTACCTATAGATGTTAGTACTCTCTTATAGAGCCAGAGGACGTGACCCATGCATTAAAAATGTTCGATAATAATAATAATAAGAATCGTTATAGTGGATTAACACTTCAACATTGAATGCAGTTATCAACACGTGTCCTGCTTAACTGAAATTTAAAACAAAGAGGAAAACCTAGTCTTATAAACTATTTACAACGATGATATGATATATTACATTAAAGATGAAACTGTTCCGATAAAATATTTCTTGAATAGTTTGTCTTAGGCTTAGATTCAATAGTTCATTGTAAATTTTAGCAATCATTATCCTTATAGCATTGCAATGAGAGTGGGGCAGGGGGGGGGGGATGAGAGGGTCCAAAAAGACATATAGACAAACCTCGAGTAGTCGTAGATTCGGATCAGATTCATTAAACCTGAAAAGAAAAAAGAGCGATCAAGAATTACTTCTACAGAAATGCCTCTCAAAATTCTCAGGTCAGGTAACTGCTCGCCTAAAAAAAAATTTCTCCTCATTTTACCAGGAAAGATTATCACTGCTCCCTTGCGGAAATTTTTATGGCCAGGCCTACAAGATGGTATATTGGTGATGAAGGGTGATAACGGCCTCAGCATCTTTCAAAATTTTAGAGTGCTGATTGAATTATAGCCTGTAGTTTGATTGAGAGACAAAGTTGAGCGTTCCAAACAACCGTGATATGCGTCTTTTCCCTCAAAAAAGTAATTGAGAATGATGTGTAGAAAAGTGCAAATTACATCACAAATTACAAGAGAAGTGTACCGAAACAGGCACAATCTTCTCCACTTATATTTATCGTTCATCACTTATTTTCATTATTCAATTCATTATGAGTTTGTCCGAACAAAAAACGTCCCATATGTGGCACTAACCAAGAGATTGGTCCTTGGTATCGAACCCGCGACACTCAATGTAGAAAGGTTTGCCAGCCAAGTCAACCTTGGACGTCGATAAAGGGCTACAATCTTGGACATAAATTATTGGACTTTTACAGAAAATTTGAACTTCCCCCCTTCCCCCCTTCCCCCAACAAATCAATGTTGCTGCTTTAAATTTGCCCATGTTGGAAGCCTAATTTCACAACACACCGTCTTCAGAGCAACATTGATAGGTGGGGGGAGGGGGGAAACGGGTTAGTAGAGTAATAATTGTTAGATTCAAATACAATATATTTTGTCCAAGATTGTAGGCTTGAAACATTTGTTTATTTCCTTGCTCAAAGTACTGGAGTACTTTCTCGTCTTTTTCTATTTATCCATCAGTACCGCACGCCATTGCAATTTTAGCATATTTTATTAAGTCAACCTTGAAAAGGTGAAAAATTCTAAAATTTGAGAACTTCAAATTTTCATCACACAAACATTTGCTTCAACCTACATTTTATCAAATTTGTCTTGGCAGTGCAAATCAAATTTAACTTTCACGCTGAGATTAGTGGAACCTTGCTTTTGTTGATGTTTTATTACTTTTCCAGAGTACCTTAAAAAGGAAAATATATCAAATAATAATAAGAACAACAACAAGAAAATATTAGATAGGAAACATTACCTTAACAACATTTCTTATGAAAAGACAATCTGTCTAAAGCATGAACAGACAATCTGTCTTAAGCATGATCAGGCAATCTGTTTTAAGCATGAACAGGCAATCTGTCTTAAGCATGATAAGTCGGACAGTTACAAAATGATATCTTACACCAATCCCAAGACAGCAGTCAAACACAAAGAATGGGGATCTATCGAATCTGGGTCCAGATTAAGGCAGTATAGGCACGCACTCAGACTATTAGAGAACCAACATTGCAAAGAAGCTTTAAAAGACACTTGAGGGAGGCCAAAAACAACATGGATAATGGGAGTTCATAAACAGTTAAGGATCATGAATGTAAAGAATGAAGATGTTAAAGTAGTAGCAAGAAACTGAGCATGGAGAAAAGTAATGGAGGAGTGGATCAACCATTTATACACACAATTCCGTGAGCGCAGAAAAGTAATGATGGGCATAAACGAGAGTCAGCATGTTACACTAAAAAACTCACTACAAGAAACATTTAAAAAAGCCTTAACACATAAAGAGCAGATAAACCTTAAAGGCTCTAAAGGATATTATACTACAAAAATAAAAATTAACTCGTACTTACCAACAGCGGTTTATATTTGCTTCTACGCAAGTGCCAATTTTGTCTACAAAAACATAATGTAATCGTATAAAGGTGCCAGAAGATATGTGATAAATGTGCTAAAAATTGTGTCTTTTGGAGAATGAAAACCGCTCGCTGAAATCCGTCCGCATAGTTGTAATCGTTTGAGATATGAAATTTGTATAAAAATGCCTAGAAGCTCTGATCAATCCACAGAAATATGACTATAGATACGCATAAATTGTTAATGATTAAGTGAGGGAAAGACCTTAGTTTGGTGATTTTTATTAAATGATGATACAGACCCTTTAAAACACTTTGAGTCTACTGATGCATAAATATGTACCATTTCACACTAAAAATATCAATATCATTATTTGAGACTTGTCACTTACAGATTGTATCAATCTTATCTTCTTCTTTATCTTTCTCTTTTTCCTAACAAATACAAAATAAATTATTACCTTCTATGTTCCAGAGCACAACCAAACATCCAGAAATTAATAAAAAATGGTTAACGTAGAATCTAGCAAAAACCTTACAAGATAATGGTCCACTAAAAGATAGGTACTTCTAGCTGAAACAGTTATCGATCAACACAGAAGATATTTACCAGATAGATCACAGATCTAATTGGGGTTTTTAAGGATTTTAAAGCAAGGGAGAAAATAAACGATAAGATGATTTACAGAAGCTACCTTTTGAATTTTAGGATTTTTATTTTGATTTTTCAAAAATCAAAACAGAATTGGAAAAAATTTAAAAACGGGTTACCTGAACTTCTGCAGTTGAACTCGCAATGTGATTCTCACTTTCATGTACATGATTCTGAAAGAAATAATTAATAGTTTCTATAAATAAAAATTAATAAAGAATAATAAAGCCCTTGTTTTAGTTGGGTTTTCGGGTATATGCTATTAATTATCGCTGTTAGTTGAAAACATTATTGCAAACTCGAGCTTCAAGCGATATTAGGCAAGTTTGAAGCATTTAAGGGCTGGTCTGTTAAAGATATCATAATACTCTTTAACTGGAGAGCTATAGATTCGAGGGAATTCTGAAATATAATTTCAAATCAAAGTACCTCTGACACAGAGCTTCTCATACGTTTTGTTGCTGCCAGTGGCATGGAATCTTCCTCCTAAACCGAATCAAGAAGATCATAATATTTACATCCTTTTTTAAATTAATCTAGCTTTTCTTAACAAATTTTTGATTTTACTATTTATTTTAACTGTCGTGACTTTCTTATATGTTTGGGCCGACTAGAACTACTACTTCTGCTACTGCTACTGCTACTACTAATACTACCGCTGCTACTACTACTACTACTACTACTACTACTACTACTACTACTACTACTACTACTACTACTACTACTATTATTATTACTACTACTCCTACTGCTACTACTACTACTACTACAACTATTACAACTACTACTATTACAAACCACTACTATAACTATTAATACTACTACTGCTGCTACTGCTGCTTCTGCTGCTGCCGCTGCAACTACTACTAATACTACTTGGTTTACCCAAAAGTTGCAAATTAGCAATGATAGCTTTGACAACTCGAGCAGTAATCAACCATATTCAATACCACTCGCTATGGGAAAATATTTCACATCACAATAAAATTACAGGAAGCAAATCCAAAACAAGAAGTATTGCAAATCAAGAAAGACAATTTAAGTGAACTAACGTCTTCGGAGCTCTCCGTTGGTTGTCTTTTAATTCTAACAAGTTCACGTTTCTGTCGGGGTTTTTCTTGCTTTCTAGAAGATCGGGGCGAAGTGATTGGTGCAGCTTTCTTTGGGGGCGGCGAAACAGGGGTCTGGTTTCGAGGCTGAGCCTGGAAAGCAACATGATAATATAACACAAGATCTTACATCAACACTACAGAACAATAAAAAGAGATGCAAAAAGAGCAAGCTAATTTTTAGACGCAATTTTCAGTAATTTATGAACTGTTTTTACAATCAACCGAATCAATCAAATCTGTTCCTCCAACAACAAATTTTGTCATCACGGAGACAAGCTAAACCGCTGGCAGATCAACTTTGCGAACTCGTTTCTTGTCTGTGTCAACAACTCGTTTCTTGTTTTGCTTGATCTATTGACACTCCTTGCAGCTCCGAAATCTTGATCCAAGGATCACAATAAAACCTTTTGGTTGGGGCCGAGAACAAGGGCTTTGTCGTCAATTTGTTATATTCTAATCTTCATACATGAGCGATATATTTCAGGTGCTGGGCGTATAAAAAGTCGTGCAGAGGCACTGTCCTTGTTCGATAGAAGTAAGGTGTTAACAAAATTGGAGATTCTGGTGTTATAAATTAAGCCTTTTTGAGAGTATAAGCGACTCTCATTTCGATATTTTATAGTAATACATTTGTAAATTAGGTTCTTCACATTTATTTTCATTTATTTTCTTTTTAAGCATGACAGGCGTTGAAAACATCAATACTTTTGTTAATGTTTTAATCCTGTTACAATATTTGTAGAATTATCATTATTATACAACTGCTTTTACAAAATAGTTCAGGGCCTAACAACATAATTACAGTGGGATAACATGAACCAATACCGAGCAGAAACTGCCGAACAAGACGGCATCAAGCGATTTGAGTTAAGCTCATGCTTGAAAAGATAAGCTTTTTGAGACAAGAAATCAATAGTTTACTACCTAAAAAAGAATATATCAGTTGTTGCCTCTATTTAAAGAATGTTGCTCGGAGCTAAAGCAGTTGAAAGTTGTAATTTCTCGCGCATGCGTCCGCAGTTTCTGCTATGTTTACCTAACCAGATAACCTGAAATAAGATTCATAATAACTATTTATTCCCAGTAATGAGATGAAACTATAGAAAGTTGAAGGCAAAACAGGTGGAAAAATTTGGTTGTCATCAAAGTGTGACTAACTGAAGTCAGAGAGGTTTTAAGGCTGATTTCCATTCAGTGCTTTTCACGCGTACGCGACCCGTTGCGATCGTTTTATGACTGGTCATGCATGCTAAGATATTTTTGAGAGCTTGCTTCAAACGCGTGATCTCAAAAGTGAGCAGAACCCAATCCTACTTTTGTGATCGATCGTGCGCGCGACAAAAAGTACTGAATTGACATGAGTCTTTGATGTGGTACAATTCTACAATTTTCTGTTTTGTTGCATCCAATTTTGCTACCTCGCTTATTGAGTAATTCTCCCCCCGTGTATTCATTTGCAAAGCCTAAACTTGATTACTGGCGAACGAACAAAGAAAATATTGCGACGGGCGGTATATGTACATGTTACTTACCTTTCGTGTATTGCTTTGAACAGCCTCAGACCTCCTTCCTCTACTAGTCGAAGGTCGAATCTCTTCATATGCTTTTTCTACTTTAGGCCTAGTTTCCCTGTCCTGCAAACAACCATAAACAATTTTTAGAGAGCATTAATACGAAAAAAAGGAGAATGTATGAGGCAATTAATTTTGGTTCGGTGAACAGAGCAAGAAATAGCATCATCAACCTGCCACAGCTCTAAACCAGTATTCTTATACGCTGCACAGTTTCCTTTTGTTATCATAAGCTGTTGATTCATAGTTTCGAAAACGCATTTCTTCAAGCAAGAGCCAAATCTGATGACCTGATGAAGTCCTCATTTACAAAATTTCTACGCTGTCGCTCTAAGCTGACGATTATCCAAGGTAATCTTCGAGCCGTACATTGTGATGAAGAATTATGCTAAAAATAACAAGGTACTGGGAGGCAAGATTTTGACCCCTAGAAATGTAGCATTCCAACCAGTCTCAAGGAACAAAGACATAGTTATATCTACTCTAGGCAGCTGTATAAGAAATAACATCTTATTTTAGTCTAAATCAGACAATTTTCTGTTCCTGGTCATACAAGAATACATGAATTGATATTTTGTGCAACATTTTCTATTCGCAAAAGAGTCTACGGTTAAATGGTCTTAAAACTTATTGCGCAGCTTTACATTTTCTTAGGAACAGAAAATTTTAGCACAAGAACGCACAATGTTGAATAACATTGTGCGCAACATTGCATCAGAACGCATGAATTTATATTCAGTACAACATACTTTATTCTCAAAGGCCGTTAAATAGGAGAAAACACTTTTAAAATACTCATCCACTAAAACAAGTAACATTTCCTATTACTCTGCCACTTACTGCAGGAATATATTCAAGTTCATCAGTGTTAAAATCTCACTTTCTGTCAAATAAGACCAGCTATACACGGAAAGAAAGGCAAAAAAATTTATCTTTACCCTGACTATGTTTTTCGTTTGTATTTCAGCGGACCTTCTGGCTGCCACTGTTTGCTCTTGGACATTATTTGTTACACGAGATCTTGATGATTTAGCTCTATTTGCGATTTTCTAGAATGAAAATTATATTTGTGAAACCTGGAAAATCAGTGAATTCAATTAAATTTTCTTTGTAGAATACAAAGCTTAAAAACAATGCTAACATAAAATAAATTGTATTCTACACGACACAAGAAAAGCAGAGCTTATCTAGCTTGGGCCGTTAACATAAGAGTAATAATAGGGTTAAATAAAATATTGAAAATGTTAACCAGAAACAACAAGATGCAATAAAAGTAAAAATTCGAATATGAAATAACGATAAACATAAAAAATGAGCTAGCTAAGTGCCTAAGGTAATAAACAATTTAATAGCTATCGATAATAGTTTGCTTGAATTTAGTACTAAAGGTTTCAGAGTTAGAAATAGATTTCAATGACGGGGGAAGCTTACTCCAGAGACGAGCTCTTATCTAAGCTCCAAACGTAGGAAAGTCTACCTACAAAACTTTTTTGAGTTAATAAGCGCTGTTGATACAAAATCAACATCAGATATCTTCGAATAAGCTACGGAAATCCAGCATAAATGTCAAGAAAACAGATATTATAACTCTCTCTCTCTTTCGCCTTTGCTCGTGAAAACCTCAACCACTTTTCAGATTGGACCACTTAACTTTTAGAAGGCATGCGTATATTTACCTCAACTTTTTCTAATTTGTCTTTTAGCTTTTTGATATCTTGCTCAGCTCGCTGCTCCACAGATTTTATTTCTTTCTGAAGCTTTCCAAATGTCATATTTGGTTTCTGTTCTGGTTTTGAGCACCTGAAAGTGAGAGCAATTAAAGTGAGACCAATTCAATACATTTCCAGACAAGAATAGTGTCACTTCCATCCTAGTGTTACTGCAGGTACAGTTTCATTCCATCTTACGGTAAGCGTAGGTACAGTTTCATTCCATCTTATGGTAAGCGTAGGTACAGTTTCATTTCATCTTATGGCAAGCGTAGGTACAGTTTCATTCCATCTTATGGTAAGCATAGAAACAGTTTCATTCCATCTTATGGTAAACGTAGGTACAGTTTCATTCCATCTTATGGCAAGCGTAGGTACAGTTTCATTCCATGCTATGGTAAGCAAAGGTATAGTTCACTCCCATCTTAGAGTTAGCACAGGTAGTTCACTGACATCTTAGGGTGAGCGAAGGTATAGTTTATATTGAGATCCGGCAAAAGGCAAGCTAAGAAAGGACGAGTCTAAAGCAAAACCACACAATATAACAAGTTACGTTTTGAAGTTGTTGTCGGTATTAATCGAGCACACCCAGTCATCTGGTATATTTTCTCGAGTCATCTTTCTGGAGAACTGTAGTTGACGCCATTTCAAGCAATTATCTATCAAACAAAAGACAGAAAAAAATCATTGACCACGTTAAAGGATCCTGTGCAACTTATCCGTTGGCTTCCCGGTGGCCGCTCTCTGAGAAGATTTGCAGTGTATGAAAACGCCTAAGTGTGTGAAGTGTATGAAATCACCTCGGTCGTTTAAACGGGCTCTTTCAAGTCGTTTAGGGTGATGATAGAAGAAACCCCCCCCCCCCCCACTATGCAAATTATGTAAAATTGCTAAATAACACAACTAGCTTACCACACTGTACACAAAGAGGAACGCTCATGGTTCTTTTAAGTACGAATCTCTGATCATTTGAAGGGTCGTCTTTCCATCTTCCTGTGTAGCCAAACTCTTCCCTAAAATTATAAGCAAGATTTTGATAAGATCCACTCATGGCTGGTCCTACCTTTTTTCTATTCAACAAGACCGCTTTGAGACTGATGCTGATACAGATATCTTGTATACGATACATAGATAGCAAGGAAATCGCTTAATTTTAAATCTTAAGGCGGCCTTTCTCTCGTTGACTGAGAGCTCTTACTAATTCATGGCACACATTTTACTGCATTGTTCAAGGGTATTGTGATAAGGGTAATATGCCTCGCTAAGAAGAGCTTTTGGATAGCCAATCAATGTGCAGAATGCATGACTACGTGATAAAACCCATGTAGCTTGATTGGAGATTTCATTATGTAAACAAAGCCACAACTAGGTTAAATACAAAACGTGCTTGTGTGCTTTGGCCGAGAAATCGTTTCGATTTTTGACGGGCGTTATAACAAGATGAAGAGGCATATGCAAATGGTCATATGTAACAAAATCACTTACCAAAACGCAGTAACTCCGTGATCTGAAAGAAAAGTGTGTAAAATAGATAAACTCCTACGAAAGTGCTACGAAGTGATTCCAATGCTCCTTTTTTGTTTCAAATCCTTGTATCTAATAAAAAACGGGTTCTAAACCTAGTCTTGTTCTGAACCCAATCTATTACAACAGAAAGTCAAAAAACTTCAAAAATGGAAAAAGAAATGATAAGGAACAAACATTTGTGATATTTTTAGCCCCTTCTTTATGTTTGCAGCAGATTTAGAATAAGAAGTTCAGGGATCAAAGCAATTATATAGATTTATTGTTCCAGATTGAGCATATCTTATAAAAACAAAGATCAATACCTTCGATTTTTGAATCTTTCCAATACTGCAGCATATGTTCTGCCATTGATCTAAGCAAATGCTTGTACTCCTTAAAAAAATATATCAGACGAAAAAATTTACGAAAATGAAAGAAAAGTTATGGGCAGGAGGTTATACTAAAGAAATCAAAAAGCAATGAAAAAGGCAAGGCAATGAAAAATCAACAAAACGGATTTTAACATTACTTTGTAAGAATTCATATAATTAGGAATTATTTTAAAGCAAGATCTGAATATTTCTTTCTTCTAGTTGGTTGCTGGACCTTCTGCTGATCTAAACTATGCAACACTCAGAACATTATTTCCTGATACTCACAGGATACAGAAAAACATGTTACTAATTTGCCTCCTTTCAACATGAACTAAATAAAAATAGCATGATATTGTTTTTCTGATAAAAATAGCGCCCAAACCTTTGCATCTGCAAAATCCTGCTTATTGTGTGTGGGTTCTAGAACCAGATAGGGAACGTCGACAATGCCTGAAATTAAAGAAAAATCATTATTAACAATTACTAGCAAAAAGCATTAAACAATTTTTTTAAGGAATGACACAATGGAGCCTCCAACTACGGACTTCCCCTACAACAGACTACTTCCGCCAAAAATGGATTACTTGTCGTCCAACCCAAGTTACCATCAGGTCTGGTATAAACACATAGCCGAAATAGCGTTAAATTTCTATCCCTGGCGTGTATACTTGCCCAGTAACTGGGCTGCATATAAACAGGCCACTAAAGGGTGTGATTTAACAGAAGAGTGCTGGAAGGAATAACAGGGAAATTTTTTGTTCGACCGAGCTGTGACTTTCGTTTACATTTTGACATCAGCCAATCAAACTAGATGGGTTTATCACGTGGCCATAGGTGCTGCACTTTGATTGACTGATCAAAAATGTAAACATACGAATACACCACTTCAACTTCGTTTTGAAAATATTCAAAGTTTCTCTCTAGATTATTTTGATCTCAGATTCGGATTCAACACCCACAATTTGGACTAGATGCGATATTTTGCACTCTTTGGCATCTTGGTTTTAATTTTATCGCAATGAAAAGTTTGCAAATTCATAAAGTACTTGACTGAAGCTTATGACTGTGGGTGTAAAGGTTCACCCCCAACAAAGACACGGTCAAATGCCTTGTAAATTTTATCGAACGTTTTATCTTCATAAAATTAAGAATTTTGACGTTTAAGAATATGAAATATTCACACCAAAGTATTCACCCAAACGTTTTGGTACTGAATCTTAATCGAAGGTTGAAAAACAATATTGGCAAAATTTTCAAATTTTTCCAAAATGATGTCATTAGTTGAAGAGGTGTATTGGCGAATGAAATATAATATTCTCCTATGTTTGAAGGGAAATTAACCTTGTAATCTTTAAAGGTTCGACTTTATAGAGTTGGTCTGAAAGGTTCAAAGCGTTGGTCAAGCGTTGGTCTTTAAAATCGTAAAAAGAGAAAACGTTTGCTTACCTACAACACCAGAGCATTTCCTAAAATAAAAAAATATTATCTTGGTAGCAAGAAAATAGAATCATAACAGCAACTGTATCAATACTCAATTAGGCGTATTAACATAGAAAATAACTTATGAATAACATAATAGAGTCAACAGACAAGTAACATATATTTTAATATAAAAATGAATTGTAAAGTATAATGTTTTGTTTTTTTCTTCAATTTATCATAATTTAATCCAAATATGAGCTAATAGAAATCAAAAGCAAAAATCATTGCTTGTAATTGTTAAGGCAAATCAGGAACTCCCTTGAATTTCATTTTTCCAAGTTGGATAACTCAAATCAGCTTGACCACATTTTAGGATTAATGAACTAATGACGATATTATCATAAAAAGTTTGGACCTGATATATAATAAATCTATGTATAGCAAAAATTTTTTATAACACTTACACTCCTCCTTCTAACTGAGGTCCTATTTTTTCACACATCCTTATCAATCTAAATAAGATAAAAAAATATATTAGATATGAGGAAGGTTTTAGTGGTCATGAAATAGAAAATCAAATAAAAACTCAAGATTAAACAGAAATGTTTTTAACATTCCTTGGGGTAAGTACAGAATCGTCGTGGTTTGAGGGGGGGGGGGGGCACGGAAAATTTATCGGAACATTTTGCCAGTTGAACCAACTGCGACTGTGTGGTGACGTCATACAACGTGTTTCAAAGGCTCCGTCGGAAAATTGGTGAGATGTCCTCCCTACGAGACCCTACCCACGGGAGGTAGCTTCACCAATAAGACAACGTGAGTCTCCTATTTGTCTTCAAGCAAATCTTAAATGTTTCGATTCATCTCTTTAAGATGAAAACCATCGTTTGTGAACGCAGTTTTCATTATTAATTGTCAATACAAGTCTTTCGAATTCCCTACCTGTTGCAATTGTAAATAAACATTCCATCGCATTTTCTCATGTCAGTATTGAATCCAAATGTGAATGTTAGCTGTTTTGGTTCTTTCAGGGATCTAAAACAAAGCGAAACAATTTCACAAAGCAAGGCAAGAGAAATCTAACCAAGCCTTCCTGCAACAAAATCACAGAATTAAGATTGTGCAACACGATGTAATTCTCCCTGCAATTTGTCAGGAAGGTGTTCAAAACCTGATGAAGTCCAATATTTTGCTTAAAGGCAGCCTGTCCCATATAATATTGCAAGGCAATGAAAATGCATGCATAATGGACTCTAATACAAGGCAATGTCTGCCCAATCAATCAGCTATGAATATGTTTCTAGAGCATTTGTGTTCAAAACACTTGGTTGTAATAGGCTTTGCGGTGCATGAATTTTGTGGCCACGCAAATAGCGATTGATACAGTAGGGGACAGACTGCCATTAAAGTGTCCTTTAAGTCTGGGGTTTCATATCTGATGTCCATATCATATCTGCCGGTTGGCGGACATGTCTTGTACAGTAAGACCCGCTTAGGAGAGCCTCCATTTTTTCAAGCTCAGCTTAGCAAAGGTTCTTGATTCTGGAATTTAATATGCACACTAATTCAGCAAAAAATGCTTAGTCTACTCACAGGGTCCATAAATAAAATCCTTTTGAACTCCAGCAACGTCTTGTTTATTTACTCTTAGTTTTTCAGGAAATTTATAAATGTTTCACAAAAATTCTAAGGGAATTTTTAGCCGACAGGTTTTAAAAAACGGTTGTTCTTATAGTCGGGTTTTTACTGTGCTATCAAACTATTTGTTAGCCCTAACGAAAATGTTTGAAACAGCAAACTGAAAAGTTCGTTGATGAGGCTTTTTGCAGTTCAGGGTATAGCACATTTACAATCGAAGGCTCTTGCCCCTAGATACCACTATCATACCAACCGAAACCCTTGGTGATAGCAAATACATAAAACAACAGCAACAACGCCGGATTTGCTAAAAATTGAAAATATAAAAATTACATTTTCTTCTCATCAGCGATCCTTCTCTTTACTTGAGCGTCTATTCGAGCTTGTTCTGCTTTCATTTGGCGTGCTTGATTTTCCATCTGCAACGACAGAAATAGATTAAATTTTTCAAACTAAATACCATAAACAATTTCCTAACTTTCACACAAAACAAAAAAAAGCATACCAGAAATAGGGATTTAAAGCAGGTTTATCAGACACTTTATCCAGGCCAAGGGCTATAAGTTTACTAGTTACCCTTGGTTTTCTTCATATCCAGTTTATTTATTCTCAATGTTTAAATGCTGAGAGCCTCGTGGTGCGATATTAGGGTGTGCTAGTTTCAGACTCAAGTACGTGCGTGTAAGAGTGCTCTTTTTGAAAAAGCAAGCTTGACAGTGGTTGTGAATTTCACTAAAGTGTTATTATTTCATACATTTTTTCTCAACAGAGTAACATTTTGTATTTGAACGAGCTGTGACTTTGTTTACATTTTGACATCAGCCAATCAAGCTACATGGGTTTTATCACATGGTCATAAATGCTGCAAGTTGTTTGGCTATTCAAATATGTTAACAAAAGAATTGATTGAATGAGATAGAAAAATTAGCTTTGTTCATCAGAGAAGTCTGCGATGCACAGCTTACCCTAGAATTTTTGGCTGATAAATTGTCTCTTGGCATTGATTCTCTGAATGAAAAAAATTAAGTATTCATGAAAAATTGTAAAATTTGAATCTTGGAGGAATCATAGTCCACCATAGTCCACCATAGTTCAATCTTTTTCTACAAAACCAACCAATCAATCAATCAATAACATCATCAATAAATTAATCAATCAATAACTTAATCAATCATGTAATCAATCACTTAATCACTTCATGAAAAAAATGAATCAAAAAGCGACTCAGTTAGTTAATAGATCCTAGACTTTAGTAACCCAATCAACATGAACAAGTTATCAATTTATCAGCTAATTAACCAACCGATCAATCAATCAAAAATTTAATCAATCAAATCAATAAGTGAGCCGATTAAACTAGTTACATTATGAGAAAATGAAAATATTAGGGGATAGGCCAGAAAGAAAGATGGAGAAAAAAGTCACGTTGGGCTTCAAAAAAATCTTACTTCGCTTGTATTGTCATTTCCTTCGCCTTTTCTTCAGCTGATAGAAAGAAAGAGTGTAAGAGTTAAACCAGTAAGATTATAGTAACCGATCAGATCATGGCATCCACCATAGCATTTCTCCGTACACAGCAATAAAATTGTTGGTAGGAATTGGCTACCTAAAAATCCTGATATACAAGATGGCATGGGTCTTACACGTTTTAATTCGTTTTAACATGTTTTAACTAAGTTATTTTCGCTCTTTGTATCATTATGCAGATTGTAGCTTCACCGCATAAATATACTACTAAGGTGCGAAAGAACGAATCCAACAAGGAACTTGTAGTGTTTATGGAAACGATTACATGATATTGAATGTTCGTTGTGTTTATATGATGCTCGTGCCCAGGACTTTGTAAACTGTGTGTTATTTATGTGCTTTTTTTTCTTATAGAAAACCTATCTAGTTCTTCGTTGCTCTTCTCACAAGAGTAACAGGAAGGCCCCGCAATTAAGAAACTTTTAGGCTACTGAAAATAATTTGCACCCCTACTTATAAGAAAATCTTGAGACACACACCCAAAAAAAGTTTCTTGTATTTCGAAATGGAACTCTTTACATATCTTTACAGCTAGTACTTCTATTAAAAATTGCAGTTTTATGATTCTACTGAGTTCTGATTTCTGAGTTGATTTAACTGATTTTACAAAAAATTAAACTGATTTGTTAACAATAATCAATGACGTACACACAGGGCTAATATATCGATAAACAATCCCCTTCTGTTGTGACCTATTTTTCACGGATTTTCCAGAAAAAAATAAGAAACTTAAAAAACTTTTAGCCTAAAAAATGTAAAATAACTATAGATATAAGAAACACTCTAGACTAAGGTGTGAGAATTCGTTTCTTAAATTCGGGGTCTTACTATATAGAGAAATTAAAGAGCTCATCAGACACAAAGCAAAAACACAATTCCGACATTCCCAATAACTGTTCGCCATGATTAAGCCGAAAGGAGAATAAGCTAAATGAATCCTAGTTCTTGAAAATTGTCCATGAATATATTAACAAAATTTATCAAAATTCAAATTCAGAAAAAAGTAACAAATTGAGCCATTCCTTACCCATCTTTGCCTCGTATTCAGCTTTCTCGACCTCTTTTTCGGATCTCGTCCTAAATCTGTTCGATGTATAGGTATATGCACTGCAAAACATAAAAAAAATTATCAGACAAGTTCTTCATTTAAATGTTTCTAGAATTCCATGTTTCAAAATTTATCGAATGAATATGAATTATGAATTTATAATGCAAAATATTCATGTACAGAAAATAGTCATAAAACATAATTATAAAGTATAGTTAAATATTTTCGATAAGCTGACTGTGCTTACATTGGTTTGTACAGATTATTGACAAGCTTCTTCGTTCGAACTTTCTTTTTCTTGAAGAAAAGAGTAAAATTATAAACAAACAACGAAAATAAATACTCATATAAGTTCTTTAAATTTGAATTGTTTAAAGGAATTGTCTACATTACATTATAATAAGTTCACACAACAAGTAAAAAAACGATGACAAGTTCTTGTTCAAGGCAGTCTGTCTCCTACTTTGTTCATCGTGAGATTTGTGGCCACGAAATTCATGCATCGTCGTCAAATTCTTCCTTCACACGCCAGCCCAGCATCTTGAACACAAATGCTCTAGAAACTAACTGCGTTGCGAATTGGCTGTGTAGATTGGCTGTGCAGAGTTCACCATGCATGAATTTTAATAACTAACGAAAATGAAGGTGAGCATATTCTAGGAGACAGATTGCCTTTAACACTTGTGACGGGAAAGATCGCCTTTAAGACTTCTGCGGGAAAGATTGCCTTTAAGACTTGTGAAGGTAAAGATTGCCTTTAAGAGTTGTGACGGGAAAGATTGC
>WUAR02195553.1:0-16990 GCA_015164055.2 Chrysaora achlyos
GGCAACTATTTGGTGAATGAGTGGCAATATTAGCTGTCAGTTGTTGAAGACAATTTTCATCCATTGCTCTGTCTTCTGGAACCCGAGGATCAAATGGCTTGTATTTGGGCTTACAACCCATATCTTTACCAAACTTGATTTTTGACAAAATCATCTCATTGATTGGTAGGGCAGAAACAGATTTGGAAGAAAAGGCGGCAGGAACATTCCATGCAGATAATTTTGAAGTGCATGAAACAGGGTCTGTGCATTGCTGATATCCTTTTTGGTTGAAATCTACCAGTGCAAATAAGACAACACCAACATGGTTGCAGTTCCCAAACCCACCCAAACCAGAACCAGCAGGACAAGTGCAAGCTGCACTAGAGACCTTGCCAGAAGAATCTAAAATTACCAGAACCTTATAGAGAATGTTTTTTATGGATTCTTTCATGCGCTAATCCACAAAAGTGTAATCTCCATCCTTTGCCACCAAAAATTTTCGGATAAAGCCTTCATAGAAAAATTGAAAAGATTTTAATTTCTTGTAGCTAGTGCTTTTCAAAAAAGATATGTTTGTACTTGAGCGTACGCAATACCAAATATTCATAAAGTTGGATAGAAGTAAATGGAGGAGTACTATGTAAATCTGATACCCAGGGCAAATGCCCACATCTTGAATGGTATATATCATTGTAGGTGCACAGCTCTTGGAGTTCCCCAGTTGTTTTACTCAAAAAGAAGGATGGGACAACTAGATTCTGCATAGATTACAGGAAATTAAATGCAGTCACGCATAAGGATAGTTATCTGCTGCCAAGAATTGATGACGCCCTAGACTCTCTTGCTGGGTCCAAATATTTTACGACGCTTGATTTGGAATCTGGCTACCAGCAGGTTGCCATGCATCCTGATTCGAAGGATAAAACTGCTTTCATTTGCACGCAGGACTTTACAAATATAATGTAGTGAGTTTCGGATTAACAAACACTCCTCCCAGTTTTCAAAGACTAATGTCACGTGTTTTGCATGGCCTCGATTGGAAAATATGTTTGATTTATATCGATGACATAATTGTGTTTTCTTCAACGTTGGATGAACATCTGTCACGCCTTAGCCTCGTTTTTGATCACCTAAGAGACGCAAACTTGAAATTGAAACCATCAAAATGTCATTTCGCACAGTCATCTGTAAACTTTCTTCGTTTTGTTGTTTCGTCTGATGGAGTTATGCCTGACCCAGCTAAACTAGAAGCAGTTAGATCTTTTCTGGTTCCCAAGTCTGTAAAAGAAATTCGTAGCTTTCTAGGACTTTGTAATTATAACCCCCTTTTCGTTGATGGCTTTGCAAAGATAGCTTCACGGCTAAATGGACTCATGCGAAAAGACACTAATTTTATTTGGAGTCCAGACTGTGACTCTGCTTTTGCTGACTTAAAAGGTTGTTTGTGTTCGCAACCCATTTTGGGATACCCAGGTTTTAGCCAGCCGTTCAACCGTTCAACCAACGCCAGTCAGTTTGCTCTAGGCAATATTTTGGGCCAAAATATCAATGGTAAAGAACCTGTTATAGCTTATGGTGGTTGGGAATTAAACAAAGCAGAAAGCAGATGGGAGAGTTATTAATCGTGTTTTTGAGTATTTAATATTTTTAACCCCAAATTCTGTTTCTATGGCAAAGAACAGGACAGGCAGACATTTAAATGGAATTTTCTTTTCCTTATTTTATTTCAAGATTTGATTTTCTTCGCCTTATCTATATTATAAGAAGTCCAATATAAATGAGAATCGTTCAGGAGAGTAACACTACCTTTCCAAGCCCTATTCCTGCATAAACATGCTACTAGTCTAAAGAAATAGTCTTAATTGTGAATAGCCAGAATTGGTGGTCAGGGTTAGCCTATTTTGATGACCAAAATTAGAAATGGGGTTATTTCACAAAAGTCCATTTTTGTAGCAATGTTGTATCCTCAAGTTTACCATAATCATTATATTAAAAATTAAGTGAATAAATATTTCTTGCTGTACGAAACAAGCTATGCAATTAATTATCTGCTTTCAGAATCGTCGACCCCACACAGCACTTTAAAAACAATCGTGCATCTGTTTGTTTGGCTATCGGCCTCACAATTTCCAGATTACTAAGAATATCACAAAGTAATCAGGAGCGAAATCAAAACGGTACATAATTTTACCTTACTTCTAGGAAAATTTCAAATCTACTATGTCTTGTAACATAACAAAGGATTGGTTCAAACACTTTGTGAGATTTTCCTAGCCCAAGGATAAAAGTTGAAATAAATTTTACAATATCTAATCTGAATATCATTTCATAACGTTTTTTTCTTACCCTAAGGTGAAGCAAACATATTGCTTCTGTATGGAGATAGAAATATAGGGAAATCTATGACGCAGAAAATTATGCACTTCCGGCAGGGAGGAACTCAAACGAACCATGATTTACTTTTGGCTTGTGGAAACCAATATACTTCAGGAACCACCAGGTAAGTGATAGATAACAGTACAAATTGCTCGGCGATATGACTTCATACTTTATTCAAACGAAAGTAGGGGTAAGCAACAGTTTCCATTTGCAGGGTTGTAAGAAATGACGCCGAGAAAAGATGAAATTATCAATTGTTACAATCGTACTAGTTGAAGAGGATTAGTTGCTCCTAAGGCATCCTGTCCTATATATTATAACCGTTTTGCCTAAGTTTGAAATCATGACCACGAGAAATTCTTTAGAACCCTTATTCGGTGTTGATACCGGTTCTTACTATTTCCTTGTACTTTTGAGAATTATAAACAAGTTAAACATGCTCAGTGGATATTTTCTAATACATAAATGGTTGTATTAATATATGCAACTGATTCTTATTATGTTCATCAACTGATTAGGACATCATGTTGGATGCAGCACATCGGAGCAATGTTTTGCTGTCGATAAACAACGTTACAAACTCCAAAGCCCTGATTGAGCATCTGCTACAGGTTCACGAGGGATTAAAGCAGGGCTCACTCAGGAAAGGACTGGAAAGCCCAAAGTCATGTGGAGTGGTCATTTCTGCAGACATTGCAGAATCAGAGAGGTAAGATACAACGACGAGGGTTTCTGCTTTGTAAAAAGTTGTGAATAGAATAGTTTTTGACCACACAAATGAAGTAGATTTAATAGCACAAGGATTCCTTCTTAGACTCAAAGGTCGAGTACTCTGAATCGACTTCAAGAAAGGAGTGCTGACCGTTTCGGAGAAAGCACAATTGGAAAATCTACAAACAATGTGCGCAAGGTATCGAGTAAGTATACCTAAATATCAATTTTGATACACAGTAAACGCCAGCATACCCTAGCTAAATTTCGGACAGCCAGTCTGGCCAAGGTTCTTAATATTTGATATTCAAAAGTGAAAATTAAGTATCAAGGTAGGGTTAATTCCAGGCTGGAATCGGTAACATATTATGTTGCTGTTTTTTCTCAACGTATTTTTTAAATCGTCATTTCTAGAGATTGTATATGCAGAGATGAAGCTTTGTATATGCAGCATTGGTAATGAAGCTTTGTTTAAATTGAAGGAGGAGCAGGCAGCAAAGCTGCACACTCGTAGAGTGTCTGCTAAGCAAGCAGCAGCACTGGTGTGATGGCATGGCTTTAGCTATACACACAGAAGCAGTAGTAAGTATTTGTTTTGTAAACTAATTTTAGCTACTGTCTAAGTTAGACTTGCACACATAGGCGTAGGAGGGAGGGGGGGGGGGGCAGGGGGCTGCAGCTAATTGTTTTTACAAAAAGAAGCAACAGCTCAATATGGTTAGAGTGACATGACTGTTAAACTTCAAAGCAAAATCAACACAAAAAGCAACAATCAACATGAATATGCATTCTAAAAAGCATTGGAAGAGCTATGACTGTACTAACTACAACTGCATCTGAGGTTTGGCTCAATCTTTTCAATATGATCTTTTCATCCTAAATTCGTTACTAAGTTGAATGTCATTAATTGGTCCCATCAACACATTTTTAAGTATAATCATACCCAAGAAAATGGCAATTTCTGTGCAACAATATTTGAATACATCTACATCCCAGTATGCAAATTTTCCTAATTTTCTACTTCATTCGGGCAGAAAGTTTACAGTCCTCCTACGACCAAATGTAAGTATTTATTTTTCATTCGCAAAATAACATTACTTGTAATCCTAATAGCTACAACCATAGGATTTGTATGTACAATAAATTCAAACATTTGCGGTACGAGATATAGAATTAGCTAGGTTACGAAGTGGCCCAATTGATTTAATTCTACAGGATTTATTTAGTTTGTCGTTTTCTTTAATAGATACTGACATGGTTAAATTACCAAACGACTGTGAAGTCAAAAGAAAGCAGGAATTTTGTTCCGGCCATTGCGATAAGGCTAGCATTTTTTAATGAGGAATTCCTTGACATTCGAAAAGAGGTATTAATTTTTTTCCATAGGTAGCTACATATCATGAAGAGTGTTTGGGGTGGATTACAAAACAAAAGGCGATTCTTAATCTTACAAATATCGTTGTATTTGATTTCTATATTGCTAAATTTAACAGGAGTTCTGCAATAAAATGGACGAAACCACAGAGAATAGTGCTTCACGTCCTGTTTATTTTTGCAAGCGGGAAGTTAACTGCACAAAAGAGAAGCAAAGATCAAGGGACTCATCTCTTACAGTATGTTGTAAAGGTATGTCGTAAAGTTAAGTTCATTCTACAGGAAGCACTAAATGTATATATGGGTTTTGCAACTAGACAATGCTCTGGGCAGGTTCTAAGGAAGAAGCGGGGATGGCTGATTCCCAATTGAGAATGGGGATAAAGCCAATGTATGGAAAATCTTATAATTGGGGTACATTTATCATTTCTCTGAGTTAAATTTGATGAAAGAATACTAACTACCCACACCAGTCTTAGACAAAATATTCTCCTTGCGACTACATTCAAGTGATTTTCTGTTAAATGAACGTTTCTAGCACTGTTAAAACCAGTTTAAGCAAAAAAATATTACATTGTAATGATAACAGAAAAATTAGATTTACTACCTTCAAAAATGAAATATCAATTCTGATAGATATGTACCCAATGCTTTCTATATTAAATCCCAATAGCAATTTTTTAACCAGGTATGCTCCAAACAGATTCTTAACCATCATAAAGAAGATTTCAATCACAAACATACCTTATAACTAACTATAAATTCTCCCCAATCCATTTTTAACAGCAACCAACAAGAAAAAAGACAATTATTTTATTTGCAAAACAGTAAGTGCCAATTAAATTAATTGCTGACTCCTTACAGCTCTAGAAAAATAACTTCTTTACACATAATTTTATTTAGCAGTTAGGTTTTTTAATTGGCCAAGTGTCACTTGTCTTATGTGTAACCACTTTCTATCAATTCTTTTTTAGGAACAGAAAAACTTTAAACTATCAGCAAGCGCTCAAAATCTTTATAAAGGACACAGAAATGAATAGTTAAAGCACTTTGCAGATATTGCAGTCTTTGGCAGAGGCAGTAGAATTGGTGCAGTATGCAGCAGCTGTAGGGAGAACACAATTTGCCAACCCACTAGTGATTGAATCCCCGGAAATTTATTGAAAATGTCATAAATAATTTTAGTGAAACCACCAGTGAAGGTTACTTTGAAGCTGACAAAGAAGGTTATGGTTTGGGTAAGTCGCTGATTCAATCGGAAATGACTAATGAATCTGTTTCACCACAGACGAATTAGAGGTACAAAACTCTATTGATTTTTCGACACACCAGTACTGGCATGATAAAATTGCATTTTTGGTACTGAAAACGAGGGCGATGGTACTATGGAGCAGGAAAAAAACCGTTGTTTTATTCCAGATTACTTAATTGGCTTAAAAAAATTGCCATTTATAATACTAGTTAGTAATCTGTGTCTTGGAGACCTAAAACGATACAATGGTTTATGATTTAAAGCTGCCAGATGTATATGGAAAAATAATGGTTACCCAAAAAAAAATGAATCCAACACTCAAAGTTTGTTTCTACTTAAAAAAGAATGAGTAGAGCAGTGATTGGCTGTACCCAAACTAATAAAATAGATTTTGATAGCAAATAGAGGCTTGCGTCCTCATTTGGTAATTGGTATTTTAGAGGGGTAGAAGTTTATGCATGAGTATATCAACAAAAAACTTGAAACCAACTAAAAAGATTGTTGACATTGTTGAAGACCGTGCTCCAAATGATTAGGAGTTTGAATTAGATAGCGAAAAACCCTGTAAAGAAAATTGGAACAAAACAGTGAAAAAGCCTGCAAAAAATTTCGAACCAAAAGGTTTTACCAGCAGGCACCTTAAATTGAGATTGAGAAAAAGGGACAAAAATTTTACCTAAAAATAACAATATCAAAATAGACTTGTTAATAAGGAATCTGGTAGGACTATGAGTACACCTTCGCAAACATGTCAACAGAAAATGAAAAACGATCCATATGAGCCTGATGCATCCCCTTTAGAGAATGGTGTTGTAGGGTATATAGCATTGAAAAGAAAAGTATTCTGTGACACAGAACATAGAAGTAGTTGTATGGCAGATATTCTTCATAAAAGTAGCTTCAGTTCAACTGGGATTGTTTAAGACCTGGTGATAGAAATCTATTTAGCAACAAGATTGAGGCTGTTTCTAGATTATGTTTCATCTGCAAGTCTAAGCAACATTGTCCTCTCAAAACAACATTGACTAGATATCTTGTGATCAATACCTTAAGTGGTATCATCTTGAGTGTCTTTTGATTGACAAGCATCATGCAAATTCATGATTTTCACTTGCTCTCTTTGTGGTAAGAAGTTATTGTCAGGCATGCCTAATTTATTTATCATTTCCGTTTCAATCCTATTTGTAACGTAGACACAGTTGTAGGAAAATGGCTTTTACTAGAAAAAATAGTCAAATTGAAATTGAAGAAATTACGCTTACCTCAGAAATCCCTCCTGCACTCCACAAAATTGAAGTGCCACCAACATTAGTCCCGTAGACTTTTTGCCAAGAGGAATATCATGAATCCTTATCAAAATTTCTGGTCAAACTCTGCTTTTCAAGTATTGTGCAGTTCAATCTATATTAGAACGCACAAATGTTTGGATGTATCCTGATTTCCTTGTTTAGAGCTGCACCATTTAACGGTCAGCGCTGCTCCTTTTCCCCCTTACATTCACGCCTGTGGAAATGCCCCCACTGCCTGAGCAGTGTCCAACATATTTTATATTGTAAACTAACATCTCTTGGGCTCTCTATTTTGATCTAAAACGAATTTCCATCTTCGCTTCTCAAGGCACTTTGGCAATACTACTTTAAATCTCTACTTGGAGAAAATTGGGTTTTTTTTTCAAAAAATTCTTTACTAACGCCTCAAAAGTCTGCTCGCTTGATGTCCGTTTATTTACATGAATTTTCTATGAGCTTTTAAGAAAAGGCTGATGCAATTCATTTTTTTGGTTTTGTTGTATTTTCCAACTGTCAGCAACCATTGTAAACAACAGCTTTCGAATGCTGTCATCCCACTGTGGGAATACAAGGGACGATTTTCTGTGCAGGGTATTTGCCAGAGAAGGACACGGGAACCGAGTGAGATGGAATTTTGATGCGTTGAAAATAGATATGATAATTTTATAAAGTTTTTAGTGATTCAAGAATAGAAACCCTGCAGGAACTTAAGACAAGATGCTGCGCAGCGGCATCGAGCGTGTTGGAAATGAATACGATAGTTATGATTTGGCGCATCTGTTATGCATCAAGCGCATAGAATCAAATGTGATAATTATTTTTATTATTATTATTATTTTTTTCATAATTCTGTATATAGGCCGAGATGGCCCTTAACCTTAGTACAATTTTTCAGTTAAAAAATAATTACTGATATTGAATAAAACTAACAAAGATTAAATGAACTTGATATTAAATACAAAGTTCAAAAATTTAAGAAACGTAATAATATTACAATGAAAAACAAACAGTAACAGTAAATGAATACAAATCAAATACAGAGATAGTTATAAAGCTAAATATACTAATCAGAAAGCCACTTTCTCTTTTTTCAAATCCTTTTCTGCAAAATTTAATAAGAAAATGAATACATTCCCTGTCTTCTTGGCTGAAAGACCAAAGAAACATATTTTCATTATTCAGTAACCTAGTGCAAGGGTATATTGAATAAATGTTATCAAACAAATTTTTCCTTTCTTGCTCAAAAAGTGGGCATACTGTTAAAAAATGTATTTCGTCTTCCATGACGTATTTTTTAAGTGTTTTACAATATGCACAATAACGTTCTGACTTAGCAGTTTTGTTTTTTTCAAGTCTACCAATTTCAATTTGCAAGTTATGAGCCCTTAAACAAAATTTTGCAAAACAACTTCTTTCAGTAATATCAGATAATATATCAAGATATGATTCCAATTTATAAGTCGTCTTTAATTAAGTGTCCTTTTTTCATTTTTAGTGATGAATAATCTGTTTTTTTAGTCCCCCCCCCTTCAGTCACTGTGTGTACAATTGTACACACCAAAGTTAGAAGCCCCCCTGGGCACTAAAACAACAGTTTACACAGAAATCCCCTTTGTGACCCTGTTGTCAGGCAACTAAAGCATATTGCATTTTTGTTGTGGCCTCCTTTTCAGTTTTACACATTTAGGAAGATGGCCGAACGACATACAACCAGTGTGCGAGGTAAGTGACCAAATGTTTCGTTAATTTTTTTACTCTTCCTTGTCTTACTTTTACCAAATACTTGTTTTTATTTATATCTCAACCATTTAATTATGATTAATTTTCCACATCCTCGTTGCTATTATGCTATCAACAATTTTTGAAAACTTGATGTGTACAATTGTACACAGTGTGATTCAAATGCACTTAGGCCCATTGTTTGTTATTGTCGCTAAGACCTATTTTGCCTTTCTTTGGTTAATAAAAACTTGGGACATAAAAGCAAGATACATCTAAAATGTGATAAGCATGATAAAAAAGGTTTCAATGCAGCTTTTTTACCCACTAAAATCTATTTTCACCTTCCAAAAATTATTTTTGTAGTAAATTTATTTGTGTTCTTTTTTGTTTACTTATGCTTTCTATTTGTAGGTAAGACAAGGCTAACTATTGATCAGTGTATTGAGATGCTTGATAATTCAGATATTGAAGACATATCTGATGAAAAATTAAATGATGATGATGAGTATGGAGAAGATTACAATCCTGATAATGATCCTGCTCCTGAAGAAATTGATTCTGCTGATTTAGATGACACGAAAACACCTTGTGCAGAAAACCTGAATTTAAATGGAGAGACAGGGTTTTTATTCCCCCTTGTGACATAGATTTTAAAGAACAAGGAGTTGATGAGTCATCAGAAAATGAAGAAATTCAGCCTGTTGGATACTTCCTGCGCTACATTACACCAGAGGTCATAGAAGAAATTGCAAATGAGACAAATAATTTTTTCATGCTGACCATGGAACTGCTCTTCAAACCAAACCAGCAGAAATTAAAAAGTTGGAGAAAATTGAAAAAGTTTAAAAAAAAAAAAAATCCTAGAACCTTCAGATGTTCACGAGTCATTTATATACATTCAAATTGATCAACATAACCAATTAGATTTGTTTAAATATTCCATAAAAAATTTTTTATGGAATATTTCTCAAGCACCTCTTTTGGCTGCTTCAAATATGAAGTGGCGAAAAAATTCAATATAAAAAAGGAGCATAGGTTTTGCTTTGCCAATGATGAAGGCAAGAGAGTTGACAAAGTTCAGTAAGTATTCATAGATTTGATGAAAATAATTCCTTTGATTATTGACACATGAAGCATTCCAGGATTATTGTAGTCAGCATACAAAGATGTCTCCCTTTATTTTACAAACATTAATTACCTGATTTTTATCATCCAACCTCAAAGCAATTTGCAAACTGGCAATGATGTATTGGAATAAATACAAACAATCCTTTGATGAATCTCCACTGCACAATGTTGAAGGAAATACAATTCAAATCTTCAGTAATTCAAAATTATTTGCAGTGATGGAGACACAGTACATATCAAAATAGAAGGAAGAAGAGAAGTGAACAACACCGAGATGCCTGAGCTAGAAGATTCTGAGCCATGCTGTAGGGTAGTAAATTGGCCAGAAATAGGGCAAAAAAGAAAGAGAGACAACAATAATGAAAGGGCTCCACAGAGGAGCCCAAAAAGAAACTATGTAGACCAAAAGAGCCCCTCAACTGATCTGCAAGCAAGCAAGCTTGATCAGCAATCAGTTGATGGGTTCTTAAACCTAATTAACATTTTAGGAAACATGAAAAAGTGAGCATAATTTCAAAGTTGTGATTTTAAAAATATATGTGCTAGTGTAGTGTGGAGACAATTCCTCATGGTTCGCAAAATGAGGCAATAAAAAATTTTAATTCTATGGTGCTTTAATAAAAAAAGTAAACGTCTATTATGCCCAAAACAACTATCGGTTATTGAAAGAGCTGTAAATGGACAGCAAGGGAAACTCGGTCTAAATTTTGGATCAAGCACTTAGAGACCAAATATTTAGGCCCATACTCTAAACACTCTGATACCAATTGCTCACATTTTTCATATTTCCCAAAATGTTATATTCCATCTATGTTATATGTTGTTAAGTGCTTTAATAATAGTTTGTAGTTTGTTTCGATTTTGGTATTTTCATTCATTCTAAAAATGCGTTGTATTAATATAGATAATTTTGAACATAGGCCTACCTTTTTGCTTTTATATAGTTGTTTTCCTTCTGCCATTGTACTTGGAAGCTGATTTGGGAGCTGCAATATTTAGGCCATGCCCTGTTTGTTTAGCGACGCATCGCACTTTTGCATACATCAGTTGGAAACCGGTCAACCATTACTTCTGTTCAACATGAAAATTCCAGTGTCATGCTTCTTTTTTCAGGCCTTTTGCTCACTTTCTGTTTGCAAAGCGCATAATTAAGTAACCAAATCTGGGAGAAAAGAACAAGACGAATCAGTCCCCAACATGAGGCTTTATTAAGTGCAGGCAAGAAGTAGCAAATAAAGATAAACAGACCAATAGCGTACATAGATACAATACACTACTACTGTACGCATCTATTCTTCTTCTACGGTACAGTACATTAGATCATTACTGGTTGGAATTAATATTCTCATGGGGATTTCCTCTTTCCAAGAGTTCGCATGTATTGGCTAAACCTAAATAGAATACCTTCAATAGCAGATGTTATGCCAGTTAACAGGAACATATGCACAGTTTTTCTTTTTAATTTTGTCACTTTTCACTTTTCCAATTTATTAAGAATAAAAAAAAATATATAACTTAAATTGCATTATTAATGAATTGATTTTTTCAATCGCAGGTTTTTTAAGTTAAGAAACAACATCCACGCTGTGTCAAGAAGAGAACCCTTGGCAGGGAACACTAACAAATTCTGGAAAGTGGCCCCAATTATTGCTTCTGTGAGAAAGCGTTGCTCGGAGCTTCCATTTGAGGAATTCTGCAGTGTTGATGAACAGATGATCCCATTTACAGGTCGCGTACCTGCTAAACAGTTCATCAAAAGCAAACCAAACTCAGTTGGTGTGAAAAATTTTGTGATTTGTCAGGAAAAGCCTATGATTTTGAGTTCTACCAAGGGAGAGGAACTGGTATCTCGGCTGCATACAAAAGCCTTAGCCTTGGAGCATCAGTTGTGCTAAGAATGGCAGAGAACATACCCAGGTTTTCAAATCACAGAATTTGTTTCGACAATTACTTTACAAGCCTTCCACGGATCAGGGAACTCAAACTTCTTGGCATTCTTAGTCTTTGTGTAATAGAGAAAGAGCTAAAAAAGGAAGGACGTGGATCAATGGACAGTTGTGTTACTTTGGAAGGAGATCTTACAGTTGTTCGTTGGCATGACAATGGAATTGTCCATAGAGGTTGAACGGCCAGAAATTGTAAAAATCTACAATGAGTTCATGGGTGGAGTGGACATTGAGCCGCATTGAGTGCATTTAGAATACATGTAATAGTTATAAGTTGGTTACAATCCAACCCTTGCACCGAGGACTGTAAGCAACACATCAACTAGCAGTACAAATAAAACACAAACAAATTGGAAATCAAGAACAGTTTACATCACTCTTTGCATGTACTGTATGAAGTATCGAGTGTACAAGGCAAATAAGTCTTTAAATCTTACTCTTGCCCTGCCTAATTCTTCTGACAGTTAAACGGATGCATTAGTTCAGGCACTTTTCTTGGAATTGTGCGCAGCAAATGAAGGGGAAAATAGTCCCAAAGAATGCTGGTGCATAGATCTTCCTGACACACCCTGATGTCCATACTGTACTAACTGCTTGAGTTGGCTATGATTGTAATAAAAATGACATTCCAGTACATTTTAGCACTACCATTGATCTCTAAAATGTTGTCACTGGTGTTTTTTATAAGGACATGACCTAGTCTTTGGTGGCTTCGGTTAACCATCATGGTAAAGATAAAGAAAATGCTCTTAGATGCAATGACAGTGAGGTAAGCCTGTTGATAGCAATAGACTTCTGAAATCTAAAATCTGACTGTTGCTTTATATTAGAAATAAAAAACCATCCAGAGGTCCAAATTTATCCAAAAGGAAGCCCTTGGTCCAATCTAAGTGATAAAGATATAAATAGAATGGGACAAGTCTGGTTTTGAAATAACAACGAGGAGGAATTGTACTTTGATGTAGAGAACTTGAGAAGACTTGCGAAAAGAGAAGAGCTCGAGGGTGATGTTTTGTTCAATCATCTAAGGTGGCTAGTGGAAGAGCAAAAATGCGAAGGTAGGCGTTGCCATGTCTTCTTGAACAATTTTATGACCAATTTGTGCGAAGATTAAGAAAAAGCATTTTCTTAACAGATACTTTGCAAGAAAGTGGCAACATTTTCAGTTCAGACGTTATTCTTGTTCCCTTCCATCAAAAAACGAGACATCATTGGAATATTCTTGCTATATATCCCAAAAAAATCTTTTTGTACACTGTGATTCCCTGCCAGACAAAATACTGCTGATCAGTCTGCATTCTATACAATGAAGAAACTTATCTGTAATTTGCTAAAAGGTTTTTGAATTGATGCTAGGTGGAGTTTTCTACCAGTGCACTGATTCAGTTTGCTAATGCAAGAAGCTTCATATCATTGTGGGATTTACTGTTGTATGTTTGGATATTGCTTGTTGATGATGAAGGATATAGCAATTGTAAAATCTCAGTTTGCTCTTTGCTGTTACTGGATCTGTCTTGCAGCATTAAATAGATTCAGTACTATAGAGGGATTTTCTTGCCTGAGCTAGTAATATATTGCAGGAAACCCACTGCGTAGAAAAAGCTGATGTTGTAATCAATATTTGCTTAACACTGGAGAAGCAGAAGAATTATCAAGTTTATGCTGACAATTTTTTTACTTGCATTCTTCTTGTCAGCAATCTCAAGAATGATGGGGTGCACTATGTTGAGACAATATGCTCCAACACACTTTCAAGATGTGATCCACTGAATGAAAAAAGGTTCAAGAGGAAATAGAGAGGTGCACTGGATTAGAGGTTTGATGGTATGATACAAGAGCTGTCACGTTGCTTTTATCATATCTCAGTCCATTCCCAGTAGAAGTCAGAAGACGGAATAAAGCCAGTAAGGAATTTGTTGAGATTGATAGGCCATAAATTGTATCTGAATACAATTGCTTCATTGGTAGAGTAAAATGTGCTCTTTTCTTTTCCTGCCAAGTACAGATGCCATATGAAAGCAAAAAAGTGGGATCTATGTATATTATTGTACACCATCAAAATAGGGCTGATCAATGTCTGGCTTTTGCACCATCAAGAATGTAAGCTGCTATGCATAACAGCAAAATATATGCTAAACCATAGCAGATTTCAAGCGTATTCCCTTCTACACTAATGGGCTAGAGAATTCACGATTCTCCTTATTCCATTGATTGCCCGCCGCGCACAATGCATTCTGGGAATAGGCGTATGAGAATTCAGCTTTGTGCATATTTTTATAAGTTTAGCAATGGAGAAAGACAGTTCTGTGACAAATAGCGACATGAATTCAAAAAATCAAGCCGAAGAAAATCATGTCCTAGCTTCAAACCCTAGCTTTTTTCAAAGCTCATGCACAGGGAAATTAACTTTCGGGAGTATTCAAGAAGGAGAAAGTTCAAAAGGAATGATACAGCCAGAGTTGGAAGGAAGTGTTTTGCCTAGTAGGCCCAAAAATCATCAGTCTGACGTGAAGAGTAAAATAGTTGGAGGTTACACATGTGCAGTGCCCTATTGCAGCTCTAACACAAAGAAAAACAAGGAATTATTTTTTTACCGTTTTCCGAACGGAGAAAGCAAAGAAAAAATTAAATTACGGAAGAGATGGATCAATTTGATAAGTCGCAAGGACTTCACCCCATCAGATAGTCACAGAGTATGCTCACTGCACTTCTTGGGGGGGAAGAAGACATACATGAACAATGTTCCTATGTTGGTTCCAAAAGCTAAGAGGCCCAGAATTCCAATTCCAAGACCAAATGTCAAATCAAGAAACAGATTCCAACCACGTTCACAAAACATTTTGTCTGATGTTGACAATTTAAATGTGCAGGAGAACATTGGTGAAGAAATAAATTTTGCAAATTTGCATGAGCCCAGCCAAAAAAAAAAAAAATTGCAAAAGAAATTAATTTTATGGCATTACAAATCCATGATATGAAGACGAATCATCAAGCTGAACTTGTTGTATTAAAAGCTAAGATAATTAGTCAAAATGAAGAAATTGCCAAGCTAAAATCACAATTAGAGCAAGCTTCATTTGCAGCAGCAAATTTTAAGAATGACAAACAGTTGTTTCAATTCAACACTGGCCTTCCTGACTATGATACATTCATCTTGTTATCTAAATCATTTGGTGGTGTAGTGAACAAATTAATCTACCACAATTCAAACACAAATGAAGCTAAAACAGTCCCATCAGATGCAAAGAAGAGAGGGCCAAAAAGAAAGTTGTCTGCAGAACAGGAATTTTTTCTTGCTTTAGCTCGTCTACGATGTGGGTTGCTTGAAAGAGACCTTGCCCACAGAGCTATTGATTCCTTGCCCATATTATAAGAATTTGCATAACTTGGTTTGACCGTTTGTCTTCAAGGTTTAGGTCAATCCCAATCTGGCCCTCAAGAGAAGTAGTTGATGGCACGATGCCCAGTAGTTTTAAAAAAAACATACAAGCAAACAAAAGTCATAGTAGATGCAACTGAACTTTTTATTGAAATGCCTAGTTCACTACGATCACAGGGCCAAACATACTCAAATTAAAAACACCATAACACAGCAAAGGGTTTAATAGGAATTGCACCATTAGGTGCAGTCACGTTTGGTTCAGATCTGTACTCAGGAAGATCCAGTGACAATGCCATAACCAGACAAAGGTTTTAACATAGAGAAAGATCTTCCTGCAAAAACAACTTTCAACATTCCTCCATTTCTTGGAGCAAATGCACAATTTTCACTGGAGGAAGAGACAGAAACAAGAAGGGTTGCCTCAGTACGGGTTCATGTGGAGCCTGCGATAAGAAGGATTAAAGTATTTAGACTATTAAAAACAACACTTCCATTAAGCATGGCACCAGAATTAAATAAAACGTGGATAATATGTTCTTACCTAAGCAATTTTTTGCCCCTATTAATACTTGAAAAGGATGAAACTGAACAATAGTACTCATAACATTAAATTAATTTGTTGACCTGTTGTTTTGTATTTTTTGCACACAAAGATAATTCAATAATTTACAAAAAAGTATCTATTTTATGGGTTCTGTGAGCATAAATTCTCACAAAAAACTGCTTTACATTAAAGGTTTGGCAAAATGTGTTCAATGTAAAATTCTCTGATTTTTGGAAAAATAATTTTGCTCCACAAATAATTGTTGCAGTAAATTCTTTCCACTGAGTGGTCTTTTGTGGTTTAGACCACAAAGTCAATCCAGGATAGACCCACAATGTTCATCACTCCTTGGCATTGATAAAAATAACTGTGATTTCTTTTAAGAGTAGGTTTGTCACCTTTTTCAGACAAGTAAAAACTTTTGTCATTGCATGCCTCTTTAAAGTGCTTATGACACGAAATTTTCGATTTGCTTTTTCTTACATTTTCTGAAAATTTGATCTTTCCTGATCCGTTTGATGTCAAATTTACGAGATTTTGACACCCGGAAGGGGGTTTAATAGCGCCATGAATGGGGGCACCTACTGCGAAATTTTTAACATTTTGTGACGTCACAAATATGACTCGTCCTCACTGAACATGAGAATTTACTTTAGATCTACATAGGAAGTGGCAGAGTGTGTTCTGTTTTTTTTTCGAATTTCGACTTTGCTATTAATATTTAACGCAACAGCTATGACAGAAAGTGATCTAGGTATGTCTAGCAGTATTTCAGAGATGAGTTCGGGTTCAGAGGATTCTGCAGAAGAAAATTACGGTAATTTTAATCTTGATGCACCGTACCAAGGAGAGCCGCTCGCAAACGTTGATGATGCAAACCAAGAGGACATAAACATCGAAGAGGACCCTGATGGCATAGCATTACAAATACTGGAATCAAGATTTGAAAGAAGACTCCCTGTTAATCAATGGTAAATAAAATACATTCTCATTGCTACTTTTTTTTCTAATTTGTCATTTATAATAGAACTAGAATGAGAGTAGGCCGGTTTGGTAGGCCCAACTCTGTGAAATTGATTAGGCCGTGTTTTAGAGACACTTTTTTGCAATGAAATACAAATGTTTTGGACAAATTGTAACCTTAAGACTTTCAATCAAAGGTGCACTTGTGGCAATTGCAGTGTCACATTTTTGAATGGGGCCCGAGAATATCGCTGCTGCAGAGAAATTCAAGAAGCCCTTGGAAAGTTAGTGTTTGATGGGAGCATCGAGAGGATACCA
>WUAR02197774.1:0-16987 GCA_015164055.2 Chrysaora achlyos
TTTCTTTCATAGAGAGCACATTCCGATTGGAGAGAATCAAATGATAGAGACTGCCCTGTTCTTAATAAAGTTGAAGTGCTTGGGGGAATATAAAGAAAACAAATAAATAAATCCTGCTTCCAGCCGAAGGCTTTTTTGTCTAGTTTACACCAAAAATGATAGCTATCCGAAAGAACAATAGTAACATGGCTAATAATAGATTTTCGAATAAGAAGAGATAAACCCCCTGATGATCTACCCCTTAGATGATTTTTAAGGCCTGATTCATGAAATTCAGCAAAAACGTCATTAAAATCAAATAAAAAATTATCTTTTGGGTCTCTCCAAGTTTCAGAGAAACAAAGTAGATCGTTGTTTTGTAAGATTTTATTGAAGAAATCACTACCTGTTTGCTTAATAGACTGAGCTTTTAAACTTCTGAAGCCATTGAAATTCCAAACACATACCCTTAAAGACATAAGATTAATAGAAGAAGTTTTTGCTTTAAATTTTAAATTAGTGAACAAATTTATTTTCCCATCCCGGCCAAATTCCTATTCTGGGCTATTATTACAGACAAGTTTTGCATAATCCGCGAAAGATCTTACTTCAAAGGGGCGAGGATTACCGACATAACGGAATTTTATTCTCCCATCGATAGTCCACACACTCTCTAATTTTAATGAACGCCTATTCATACTTAACTCATAAAAAAGCCGTTTTATTCCAGGCGCCAAATCTTCCCTTATCCGTACGTTGTTGGCCTCTTTCTTCTTCCTCATCACGCTCTCCTTGGTTTTGTGAGACATAAATTTCACTCAAATAGCTTGCGGCTTATCTTGTTGATGTCTACCCACGCGATGTACGATATCAATGTCCTTTCCTTCGAGAATAACTCCAATCTCTTCTTTAAGAGATTGAATCGTTACATCTTCGATCATTTCATTTGCCTCCTCCTTTAAATTATGGATCCGTATCGAATTTTTTCTCGAGTATTGTTCATGACGGTCCATGATAAAAGTTAGATCCTGCCCACGGTGGTAATTGGCGTCAATACCCTTTTTCATGCCCTCCATATCTTAAGACAGCTTGTTTCTGTTTCATTGCTTCGGCATCATGTTTAATTTTTTCCATATCCGTTTCAATTGAATTTAGACGAACCATCATTTTCTCCTGGTTTTCCTCATGCTCACTTGACCATTTTCAAGTCTAGCCAGAGCCTCAATAACCTTTGAAAGATCGTCTTTCTTTGGAGTAACATGTCCAGGAGTGGAAGGGCCAGGGTTCACTTCAACATCACCAGAAAGAATGAGCAAAAATCGAAAGTTGATTTCCATTTCCGTCATCTTGCCAAGTCGAGTTCTACCATTTCTTCGATTCGATTTTGATAAAACTTTTTTTAACCATATTTTACAAGACACAGATTTGAGGCGAAAATTCCAATAGAATGCAGCAACATCAAATTCGAGTTTAGTATCATTTCCAGCGTAAAAAACACAAGAAGCTTCAGCTAAAAACCAAATTAGCGCGACCGCTACAAAAGCACGTGCTGTGCACGCCATGACTCGAAATAATACTATACTGTATACATCTCAAATTATAGCCTTGAGATCATTGATACAAGCTAATGATAAAATTAATATCTTCAGAAATGAACTTTCGGATCATCTAAACATAGAATATTTAAACTTGCAGTTACCAATGCTCAGAAAAATTAAGAAAAAAATTTAGAGTTCACAAATTTTTATTTTAGGTTGAGAACAGAGACACTGTCATGCAAAGTGTCATATTGACGTCATTGGAAAACGGGTAGCAGCATTGCAGCAAATCCGCAAAGGATTAAAAATTCTACTGACAGAGAATCCACAGCTATTTGAAATATTTTTCGTACATGATGAGAAGGCATTGTCAAGTGATTTGCTGATTGAAAAGCTTAAATTTGATGAGAGCAAGGAAGTTAGTAAGGTCACACATGATTTTCTCATTAAATATCTGGCAGAGTCATGCTCTGAAAGATTGGAGAAATTTCTGGTATTTACCACAGACTGTAGAGCTCTTCCACAAAGGAAAATGGATGTGAAGTATACTGATAGCAGCTCCTTCTTTGCCTCAACCTGTCTCTTTGAATTGCATGTACCAACCGGTATCCAAGAATATTCTGATTTTCAAATCTGCCTAGATTCTATGTTGCTTGGTGGTGGTAAGGCATCCACAAGTGTGTGAGGAGCTTCCTTAACACTGGACTAGGCAGTAACCAGTTATCAAAATTTGAATTCAAAGTTTGTTTTGTCAAATGTTATGTTCAGTTGTTTAATTAGCTTTTTATAGTTGTAATAATAATATTTGTGGTGAAAGGTGTTAGTATGCACAAAAAGCAAAGATGCTATGGGGTTGCTAAAAAATGGAAACTTGTGTGAATAATGTAGACAAACCCTAACCAGAAAGGTAAAAGAAATTACAATGGACCATATATGCACACTTTGCAAAAATCTTTGTAGAAACATTTCATCACTAATTATTGAACCCTTTTTACCCTCTAATCAATAGCTGGAAGGCTTCAATGTAAATATTAAGCCCATAGTTAAACGATTCATCCAATGGATTTATTTGATTGAGAATCTGCATCTCTTCAGGACTGAAATTACTTTCAATGTCCTCATCTTCTACTTGCTCCGGGCTATCATACATGGAGCACCATGATCAACGCCGTACCACTGTATATCATCAGCCCCGTTTATTTACGAGCCTCTGCTACCAGTATCTGATGCCTGTTTCTTTGGTCAATCATCCCATTTGTCCAGATGTGTTCCGGTGACCAATTTGACTATGTACGAAGGGGATGCTTATTCCAACATGCAACAAAGCTGGAAATGACCCTGTTTATTCTTGGCAGAAATATATAATGTAACAAAAACATTTATTTTCGATCTTCAATGTAGATGAGGCCAAGGAATAGGAAAGGGAAAAAGAGGTGTAAGGAAAGTAAAGATTTTTGCAAAGAACCCATCGGTCTTGATGGTGTGCATTTTTTGCCGTTGCTATAAGCATTACTGTATTCCTTCTGGTAGCAAGTATGGTTACTTTATGCAGTCTTGTGCTAAGGTCTTTCTCGTATCAGGTTGTAGTGACTTTATATTCTACCAGGTGAATTAACGTAACATCTACCAATGGATTTTGCAAAACGAAGCATATCCTTGGGGGGGGGGGGGGTACATGACTTGTAGATGGACGGCTGTCTGCCGCCGGAAAATGACCCTTATTTAGAGAATTTTGGACCAAAAACCCATCCATATGGGCAGCACATTCCCGTACCCTAAACATGTTATGTACCTCCCCAAGGCGTCTCCTTCTTCTAGCAAATTCTACATTCGTTGTTGCAACATATTCGAAGCTTTTGTGATTTCCTTGCAATGGAAAATATGAGTTGACTTTACCTTTCTCTGTCCTAGTTACTGGGTCTCCTTCAAATTCAAGAGATTTGCACGAGCGCAACATTGCTCATTCAAAATTCTTCGATTGTTTTTTATACGAGGACGTTTTCAGGTGGCAAATAATTTGAGACAGACTTTATAGGGTATAACAGTAGCTAGATAAGATATAGGGTATAATTCTGAGGCAGAAGAAAGTACTTCTGACCTTCCACTTCCATTGCTTGGAACAAGTAATAGAATTCATGACAAATGTACATCCACACATCTCTCCAGAGGCGCTCTATGCGTAGGTTATGAGTGGACGAGCCAACCAGAAAGCTACCACGATTCCGTCCCCGTAATCGCGTCATTTCATCCCATACAAGCACATTTTCTCCACCACTATCTGTTCTTACTCTCGATGGAATGCCGAAAGTGTCAACTGACTGCATGAAAAGATTGTGGACAGTTTCCCTCTTGCTGTTTGTTGAACATTTAAGGAATACAATCATTCCCAAGCCGTCAATTGCCCCATGTATCACAAATCCCCAATTGACCAAACTGTTTGGCCCAGGGACAGAATATTTCCTCCTTCTCACAAGGCATGCCCACCTGATTCGTGAACCTTCAGGAACAACCCTCACCAAAGATGCCGCAATACGCTGCTGCTGAATTCGGAGGCCTTTGGACCTCAAATATCCGCTCACGATCGAGCGACCAGTATAGGTACCATGCGTTCGTCTACACTCAATTATATGTTGGTCTAGCTCAGCGTCAGAGACGTTTGAGTAGCCAGTGATACCTTGAATTCCTTATTCTCTAACTCTTCGATGTAAGGTCCATCGGGAGACTAGAAGCATAGACGCAATTTCCATCCAACTAAATCCAAGGTCCCAAAAAGAAACCAAAGTTTCTTCCTCGATAACGAGCTTCGGACGAACCTATCCCCTGTTGACCCTCTGATTGCCTAAATGAAATACTGGTAGTCGCCCTCTCAACTGACAGGAGTGTCCGCAGATTTCCCTCACTAAAATCTGAAAGAAAATTTCGAACTGTGTTACCACTTCTAAGATCGATTGTCTGGATTCAACGACAGCAACAGAAATGAGATTGAGGCTTTGAACAGCAATTTCTACCCTTTCTCTCAGGAATTCCAAACTTTCTTGACAAGTGGAACGATTTTTAAAGTCATTATTCAATGCTTCAAGTTGTTGAAAGTATTCTGCCCAGGCTAGATTATCACCGTCCTCCATATTTGCCAATTCAACAAGGAATTCCACCTCGACATTTGATGGGCCATATTCTGCTCTTTCCTGCAAAAACCGGACCAGCTTGCTTGATGAGATGCCAGAACGATTTCCGAAAAAGCCAGAACGATTTCCCAAAAAGGCAGAACGGTTTTGAAGGAGATCCGGGAACTTTAGTAAGCCAACCAATTAAAAACTTGGAGTAAGAATGAACAAAAGGCGGATGTGAATAGGAGTGGTGTGAATTAGAATAAGAAAAGCATGAATATGAATGGAAAAAGGGTGAATACAAATATGTAAAAGCGTACAAACAAAAGGCGGATGTGAATAGGAGTGGCGTAAACGTGAACAATAATAGCGTGAATATGAATGCAAATAGCGTGAATATGAATGCAAATAACGTGAATATGAATGCAAATAACGTGAATGTGAAAAAATATAACGTGAATGTGAATATAAAAAAACGTGAATAAGAAAATAGAAAGCGTGAATAAGAAAATAAAAAGCGTGAATAATCACAAAAAACCGTGAACGTGAATGAAATAATTTTGCTACAAATAAACAACCATAGAAGAACATCGATGCAGGTCTTCTCCTCAAGGATTGTCCTTCTTTTAAATTAACTATTCATTCAAACATTTCAACCAAGGTTGGTTTTTTACTTTAAGAACACTTGAAATGTCATCTGCTTGAGTAGGAGATGATGGAATGATCCTCTTTGCCATTTTGAAATGTTTTTTTCATGAACAAATTAAGAGAGCAAGAGAAACACGTCCAATCGTCTCGTCCTCAGTAATTATACTAAGGGTAGGAGGCTGGTTGTGGTCCATGTCGCAGTTAATAGTATAATCCACCCGTGTCCAACTTTATCATGGGATCTATTCCAATTTATCAATTGATTAATTCAGCTTGAGTCCAACCTGGCCTACAGTCTGCACATATTCAATAGTGTCACTTATGATTAATCCCGATACGAACCAAAAGATCTAATTGCTTCTATTGTATCCTGCAGTGCACGCACAGTTGTCCCCCGCCATTTCCTCAAACTCATTTGCCTGCTGTATCCAAACAAGGCTAATGATCAAACAGCTTTGATGGAGAATACAATGCTGGTTTAAATTCAGTTTCAATGAAGAAATTTAGAATTCGAACTGGTGGCCTTTCAGAAAGAGCTGATGTTGCAGAATCAGACGTGAAGACGTGGATAGATAATAGGAAACGGAAAAAACCCCCATCTGTTTTTCTGGAAATCATATTGAAGAAGATCAAATCTACCCTTATAAGAAACCATTGAAGGCACCACTGCTCCAAAGAAGGCCTTCTGGCTATAACCTGTTTCAGGAAACTTATTTGCTACCGGTAAGCTACTTTACTGTTTATTGTAGATACATACCACTCTACTTAATTATGCCTAGCCCTATATCCTTTCTATGGGAACTGTAGCTAGGAGCGTTTTGGCAGTTGTTTGTCCCTAATTTTGACCCTTTCTCTCCTTCCCACAAGTTTATACTGTACCCTTCTTTGGAATGATTTTAGCCTTTTTATCTTTGCATGTCTTAATAAACAAGGCATCACTTTGCATCTGATATCATTCATTGTAGAATATTATTCGCTGTCTACATCAAATTGAAGCATTTTAATTTGATTGCCTTTCTCTATACATAGAGCTATGAGGAATTCCAAATGCAGAAAAGAATGCTATTGCCAGTCAGAACTGTAGGGACATGGGAGAAGAGGCCAAGGAAGTATGGAATAAAATAGCCAAGGAACATTCAAAGCCATCTTTGGAGGATCTTTCTGATATTGAAAAGAAAAGGCTTGTAGATGCTTCTCTCCATCGAATAGACCTTGAGGTAAGGTCATAGGTTGGATGCATTTACTTTCAAGACAATATACATAATGCATACTGTATGTATATGTATACCGTCTTGGCAATACAATATCCAGACTTCTGCTTTGGTTTTTTTTCCCTTTCTCAAAAATGACAATCCATGGTCTCATGATGCTCACAGGAGTACTTGTGAAGTTCCTTGGTTTTTCTGAAGTACCTTCGCTGAATAAAATCGTTTATGTTGTGGCTTCGGGTACCATTGATTCTTCAAGTTTTTTTAACTCACCTCTTTGGATAAAGCTTCTTCGAACAACGCATGTTTTGCATGTTTCTGATTGAAATCGATAATGCTCTTTGTAGGCCTATCATGGCATAGCTTTCTTATTTCATGGTCGTTATCTTCCAATTTCCCTGTCATGAAGCTAGCCTACAATTTCTAGCCTACAATTTCTAGCCTACAACTTCTAGCCTACAATTTCTGTGAGATGATGTATGTACTTATACAGTGTCCGCGTCCGGTTTGGCTTTGCAAATTGGTTTATTTGATGAACATTTTGGGCCTTCTAACATCTGCTGGTTATGTGAATATTGTTTAAAGCACACTAACTTGAATCCCGTAAAAATTTGAAATCTCTGAGAAGGTATGAACGTTAAGGCCTAACAGATTATGATGTCTTGTATAATTAACATAATTAACATAATTGATATCCAACATAATCACGCTGTCAATGTATATTAGAGTTTAGTTTTATGATTGATAAGAGATCAGTCAGGACACGATACAGATTTGGTTTCAACTGCTAATAAGTGTCAAAATACAAAGTAAAAAGACAATATTTGAAGCAAATTTTCAAAATTTTCATTTGAAATTTGGAAATAATAGAATAGTTTATATGAACCCTTACTCACATACCATACGAAGGTTAGAATCAATTATTACCCCAAGGAAACTATTGGTGGACACCGCGTGTTGGAGGTCATTCCTCTACTATGGTTTTTTTCGTTTCTTATTGCGGAGTACTACTCTGCATGGGTTCTTGAGTTCTGTCGTACTATGTACTACCCAGGAAAAAAATAATAATAAGATAAAAAATTAAATTTTTTCTATTTTAAATTAATTTTGGAGCATTTAAAGCATGTACACACGAAAAAAAATTATTGAATAGCCAGCCTATAGTGATATGTGCTGAGACATTTTAGGTCGATCCGTTTTTTGGTCGATTTCAAACTAGGCCTAAATTATCAGTCACTTTTCAGAGTGTTTGACGGCAGATATCAAAAAACTGTTTTCATTTTTCAAACTGCTATGGAACATAGAACAATAATATACTTTTTAGGTTATGGTGTACGGTGGCCCACAACTGCCACGGCAAAATCAATTGTTCATGGCACAATTTCAATCTTCACAGCTGACAGCAAATCAGTTTCACGGCAAAAATACACTTCCTCGTGGCACAAACACTTTTCACGGCAAAAACACTTTTTCACGGCACAAACACTTTTCACACGGCACAAACACTTTTCACGGCACAAACACTTCCTCGCGGCACAAACACTTTTTCACGGCAAAATCACAAGCCAAGCTCCAATAATCTTGCATCGGGCATGGCCTACCTTGGATCAGGAATAGGCCTACAAGGATGGATACTCAAGGTCAACGTGAGAGTGAGTTGATAAGATATTATTTTACCAGGGGATTTGAGCATGAGGAGATAGGATGTTAGTGCGGACCCTCATGAGACGTTTGAGCATTCTTGGTCTCAGGAGAAGAAATCGTCAGTATGATGTTGATTTAGTTCGCGCAGAGATTAGGTCATTAATGGATTGTCCTAACTCATCCAGAGGTTATCTTGCAATATGGCATCAACTCCAAATGCAGGTATTTCAGTCCCAAGGAATTTAGTGGAAAATCTAATGAGAGATGGACCCAAATGGTGTACAGCAAAGAAGAGCTCATCGTTTACAGAGAAGAGTATATCGCAACGAAGGACCAAACCAAGTATGGCACTGTAATGGGTATGACAAATTAAAGCCGTACGGGTTCCCTGCCCACGGATGCATTGACGGATGGAGTAGGAAGATCATGTGGCTTTTTGTAACCCGATCAAACAACTTACCAAGCAATATTGCGGCTTACTATCTTGAATCGGTAGCACGTTAAAATGGTTGTCCTGTCGAGCTTGTAACTGACCTTGGTATAGAAAATGGCTTGACGGCAGGAATCCATTCATTTTTTCACAATAATCCTGATAAGCATCGCTACGTTCCATCGCCAAGAAACCAAAGAATTGAAGGCTGGTGGTCATTTTTTCGAAGTAGTCACTTTTCCTGGTGGATGAATCTATTTAAAGATTTGTGTGAAACCGGTGTTGTTGATTTGGCTGACCCTTTTTCAAAAGAGTGTCTGTGGCATTGCTTTGCAAACTTGTTGCAGTCACATCTAAAGCAAGTCATAGAACACTGGAACACACACTATATTCGCAGGTCGCGCTTTGACACTGTTAATGGAAGGCCAGATTCATTTTTCGTTTTTCCAGAGCGTTGTGGGGGTCATTAAATTTGGAACAACCTAGAAACTGGCGAGAGGGAGTAGACTTGTTACACGCTCTGATGAGGGCTGCTAGTGGAACAGCTGCCTAACATACGGCAAGTCTCTGTGCAAGAAACCCATAACCTCGGCAAAATTCACGAACAATTACTGGTTCACTATATGGGACAGTAAAACGCTAGCCTGCGCGCAGCCTCAACACCTCGAAGAGGCAAAAGGAGTTTAGGCGAAGGAAAAGGAGTTTAGGTTGCACGCAGGCTAAAAACCCATATGGAAGAGCCAGTACCTTTAGGAGAACATAGGGCTCGAATCCTGGCAAAACTTTAAAATTAAATGTGTAAAAAGTTCCCCTATATCTATTCAGTTGAAAGAATTCAGCAATAACATTTTACAAATTTAATTTTAAAGTTTTGCCAGGATTTGAACCTTATGTCCTTTAAGAGAGCTTGCTTACCCCTGCGCAGCAAAGGCAAAGGTTCCTAATTTGAATTTTTAATCGAAGGATAGTGCAACTGTGAGCAAAAACCATATGACATCATTGATGACATGTATTTCAAAAAGCTATCTTTACTGTTTAAAGCAGTTTAAAGCAAAGCTCAGACGATCCCCCCCCCCCCCAATAATGTATCCTGGGGGTTCTTAAAGGTTATGGTTTTCACATGCAGGTTACACTGTATTCCTCCCTCTTATACGATTACATTTTAGTGTGGTCCAAATGAAAGGCCATTTTCACGGACTGCCATTCATTATTTAATCTGAGTAGGAAATTCTATGAGCATAAGGAGGGGTGATGCGATATTTTATCTTCAGTGTTACCATTACTTTAAAATTTCCATGTTCGTACAGCAAGAACATGGTCAGAAGATTGAAAGAGGCAACAGCAAAACTGATTTTAACATGACCAGTGTGCAACCAAACTTTTTTATTCAACGGAACAAATAAATTTTTGTCAACATTATATAAGATTATAATATCCTTAATTAAAATACAACAACCAAGAGAACTCATTTACATACATTTTTTGCAAGAAACTATCAACTTTATAATTACTTGAATGGTAAAGTTTTTACATGTTTCTTAAGTTCTCGTTATTTACATCAGAAGGAAATCTCCTGTGCGTTTCAAAACAAAATTTGAAATTTTAGATCTGGGTAAAAAGAGGGCCAAAATAATATAGAATAATAAAAGTCAAGAAGGTGCAATTTGCTTTGGCTCTAGAAGACCAAATAAATAAGTTTCTTATCTGATGTTTCCCATGCTCAAGTTTCTTAATTTTTTTGGTTAATTGAGAATGTAGGGGATTGCAAGATTTTCCTGAAAAATATGTACATCTGTAACATAATTTGATCTAAAATTTCCTACTTTTACAATGATCCCAGTTCAACATTCTGTTCAGTTGGCTTGTGGACACTTAATGCCTACCAAAGGCATGTCCTTTGCAAAAGGCCATTATGAAAATATCCTGAAAGCTTTGCCCTGTCCACATTACCAACAGGTTTGTGTTGCTGTCCAGTAAGCCATCCCATAACACCTTGAATGCTTACTTCTGGTGCTTCAAACATTGTAGTTGATTCTTCATTGGCTGATTCCATGCAGTCCCCATCAGCAAACTCTCTAATTGCAAATGCTGTATCATAGCTACAAATGTCCATGTCTTCAATGTGATTCAGCAAATCTTGCAAATGATCCATCATTTCCTCTTCAACAATTCGTCTTGATGTGCCAGTAGGTGAATAATCAGGGACCATCAGTGAAAAGAGATAGTTTGCATCAGGTTTCAAGCTTTGGCCTTTATCCTTCACAAACAAACTTTCACAAGCTGATGGGTTTGTTGTCATGATTTCTTGAAGTCCATGACTTTCAAGTCCCTTGTCAAATTCTTTCATATACAGCAAACGACGATTGACAAATGAGACTTTCAGAGACCTAATAATTTCTTGAATATGAGCATCATCAATTGGCCCAGTGTAACCATTTTCAATTATGAAATCTGCATGAACCTTACAATCTTTCTTTACCTCTTCAATCAGCGTCATCTCATACACTGTCAGGTGGTTATCTTTGATGTCTATCATATCAACATCTTAAAAAATGCAACGAAAAGCACAATGCTCTAGGAAACAAGGTGGTGGGCCACCTTGTGCTATGCATACTGCTGCCATTTCACCACAGGTTCTAAGGTTTCCATTTTGAACATGATAAGTAGATGTAATAGGTGTTCCATAAGTAAACAATTCTTTACCAATTTTGTTAATTGTGTCATGGAGGAACTCTTTGGAGATTGCTCCTTGGTCTATGCCATCTTCACCATTAAATTTTACACGAAGGGTATTTGTAACTGGTGCAGCATGCTTTTGCCTCTGCCAAAGGTGTAATACTCTCTGCAAAGGGGCTGAGCGGCAAGCTACGAGAAAGAAATGCTTTGTTTCATCCACTTCTCCTTTAACTTACCACAAACATCATTTACATCATTAATAACTGGGCCCACTGGGTCATTTCCTTGTGAATTGAATGAACTTTCATCAGGAACTACAACACTTTCTTCTACCTTGGATAAGTCTTCTACTTTCTTCAGCTCAGGAATGAATTCCTCAACACTTGTGTCCAAAGATGGCAATGAAAAGCCACACAGACTTTCCTGAGCATTTTTATCAGACTCAATGAAAATTCCATCCAAAACACTTTCACAAGAGAGATGATCCATTAGTGGGCATAAGAACAGTGTGATTCGTTTGTAATCTTTTCCCAACTCTTCTCTGTAGGTACTTAGCTTAAAGAAATCTTTGAAGCTACCAGGCATAAACTGAGCAGATCCTCCATCATCATACACCAACAAATACTCAATTTTGTCATCAAAATTGCGGTCAAATGCTTTCCATTTGCTCAACGCCTTCTCAAGAATAACAGAGCAAGAAGCTGATTTTGGCACTGTTATTGGCAAACGCTTCCCCCAAACATTTTTGAGCTTGCCATCAATGAAATGTTTGTGACCAATTGTAATTGTCACATCTTCATCCATCTTTCTCATTTTTTTTCTGCCATGACCAGGTGTCAGATTCCTGTGGGATGTTTTGCCTTTGTGGAACTCATCAAAAGTCATGGCTTTTGTTGGTCTCCCAAACTGTTGGATGGGGGTTATTGTGGAAGTTGGCTCAGTGATTATTCTACTGGTGCTTGGTACACTACTACTATCACTGGGAACTGACCAGCCTGGTGGGCCATCCTTTGCCTGATCACATTGACACTTCCAACAGTATCGCACATCACTCCTTATTTTTGTGGCACACATGTTGCAGAAACTGCAAAAATTGAAATTACTGAGTTAGAACTTCACAGAAGGGAATTATCAAGAGTGCAATTAATCTAACCAAAGGAAATTGAAGGAAGGCCCCAAAATTTAATTTTTCTTTTCCTTGACAGACAGTATTTAGACATCAATGCAGGGTACCATATTTATAGGGGTTTCTTCCTAGTTTGTACTTACTGAATAGAAGGAATTAACTCACTCCAAAAAGCACATGCTATCTGGATGAATTACATATTTACAATATAAAAAATAGATATGATACAATATATAAAGGTTTAAACTTAAAGAAATTTAACACTCCTAATGACAGTGGCAGGGATAACATTAAAAGGTAAAGCTGACCTTATTTCAATGGTCCCCTTAAAGGTGCATAGGACAAAAGGAAAATACAGATCTTTTGGTGCTTTTGATAGGCCTATGTGGTTTGTAAGATCAAACCAGGATCGGGAGAGAAGATGCAGGATCTTAGAAGACTCCACATAACACATATTAAGTAGTGTATAAATACAGTATTAATATAGATTATTAGTATACTGTTGCAATGATTATCAAACAATATGTCAAAAGTGTTTGTGCCGTGAAAAGTGTTTGTGCCGCGAGAAAGTGTTTGTGCCGCCAGAAAGTGTATTTTTGCCGTGAAACTGATTTGCTGGCAGCAGTGGAGATTGAAATTGTGCCGTGAACAATTGATTTTGCTGTGGCAGTTGTGGGCCACCGTAATGGTGGCACAAAATTGTTGGACACCAAGCCTACAGCAATATGTGTGGAAACATAGTGGTTTTTTGGTCGAACTCTGTGTAGCCCAGAATTATTGGTCGTTTTTCAGAGTGTTTGACGGCACATGTGTTTCAGTTTGAGTGTTTCTCAGAGTAATTTACCAAGATGGGTAATACAACAAGCTACTCAATTACTTAATTTTTTTCAATATGGCTTTGACTTTGGTTATTCAGGCCCCGAATTTTTCAATGACACAAAGAATTTAATATCTGCTGAAACTTATAGTGAACAACTCGCTGATAACATAATTGCTGAATTGAAAGAAAACGTATTGCAGGTCTGTTCCACAATCCTCCTTTGCAAAACTTTAGAACTTCGATTGGCCTTGGTTTTAAATTTAAAAATATGTATTTCGTTGATCTCTGTTTACCTTTCAGCCCCCCGCTCCTCTTTTAACAGATTTACACAAATGTCAAATAAGCTATCGTGGATTATGCAACACAATTATTCAATCAACAATAGTACTCATTATCTCGATGATTTTTTCCTAGCAGGACTAGCTAATTCTAATGCATGTTACAACAATATGATGCAGACCATCAATCTATTCAACAAACTTGGTTTTTCTATAGCCCTTGACAAAACTGAAGGTCCTACAACTTGTATCATGTATTTAGGTATCGAAATCGATTCGTTGCTTATGCAGTTACGTGTACCTACTGATAAATTTAATTCTTTACTTAATCTCATCACAAGTTGGTCAAAACAGAAAAAATGCACAAAACGTGAATTTTCGCCTCTAGAGTTATCCCATCAGGTTGAACATTTCTCCGCAGGTTAATCAAATTATCGTCGTCAGTTAAGAAACTCAGTCATCACATTTCATTAAATAAGGAGGCGAGGGAAGATATCAAGTGGTGGGTTGAAATTCTCCCTTTATGGAGCGGAAAATACCGGATAATGGACAACACAATCACTCTGAGTCCAGATATCTACTTGTACTCTGACTCATCCGGCAACCTCGGTATGGGTATCTACAATAATAGAGAGTTTAAGCATGCACAACCGTAAAGTAACCTTAGCTGACTCATTTTGCTAAAGTGTGCAGGCGCTGGCAGACATCCACTTTTGCTAACGTTGTGACTCACTTTTCTGGAACCTTAATTGAGCATCCTTACCGCTTTGCCAGAACGTTAACTTTTTCGCCTTTTTAAAGTAAGTTTCCCATTGTTTTTTATGAATCAAATTACAATTATGGATTCTCAATCATCTTCATCTGCATCAACGAAGGCTAGTGGGTAAGTTTTGTGATTTTTTCTGATATAATTGTATAAAGATATTTGTCTATTTTGCTTGAAAGTTTTGAGGAAAATTAGGCCCAAACAGGTTATAATCACGAGGGATACTTTGGCATAGAAATAGTTATAATCATGGATATATTTTAGGAAAGGGTTTAAGTGGTCAACAGAACATGATGATCTGTTGCTGAGAGAAGTGTTATCGTCCGACCTTTGGAGTACGAAGGCGGGGAACAGAGAAAGAGGAGAAAAGTGGAAGAAAATGGCAGAAAACTTGAACTGCAATGAAAATCCCAAATTTAACACCAATGCAAGAGCTGTAAGGGAGAGATTTCAAGTTCTCTTTGATAGAAGGAAGGCAAAAAATAGAGAGGAGGAAAGGGCAAGCGGGATTTCGCCAGAAATAACTGAAATTGACAAAATGCTAGATGAACTTATTGAACTTTTTGAATCTGCTGCAATAGAACATAAGGTAGCCTACGTGTAGACCCATATCCCAAAGGAGGAAAGGGTCTACGCGACAATGAGCGAAAGCTTGCTACAGCGGTTTCCAGGATTCTGGAAACTTAATTTATGTTGATAATTAATTATGCTTGTTTCCATGGTAAAATAATAAACAGCCCACGGAAGGACTTAAACATAAGCATGGCGTCGCTCCAAAGCTTAGAGTTCGACGAAATAATATTTGCAGATGCGATAAAAACAGCTTGCACTTTTCTTTCAATCGAAGGATTTTATCAAGACCAAGAAGAAGCTTTGCGTCAGATTTTTAAAGGGAAGGACTTGTTCTTTAGTGCACATACGGGCTACGGAAAGTCGTTAATTTTCCAAGCCATCCCAGTGATTGCAGATGTTATGAAAGACAACAACATTGGCACAAGTACTGTTCTCGTTTTAACACCTTTAAAATCATTGATGAATGATCAAGTTTCACACATAAACAAAGCTTTTGGAATATCTGCAGCCGCAATCTTTGAAGGTCAGGAGGAAGATGTGTTCAGGGCCATTGAAGAGGGAGCTTACTCCATCATCTATGCAACTCCAGAGTCCTTCATTGCAAACAAACGCTGGAGAACATTGGCAACCTCTGAAACATTTCGTGAAGATTGTGTGGCAGTGGTTGTAGACGAAGCACATTGTCTGGTCCAGTGGCAAGTTTTTTCCAAGCTTGGCAAGTAATCACAATGTTCAAGATAAGAAACTGCCACCAGCAAAAAAAAAACAATTATTTCAAGAAGAAACAATATGAGAATTTCTCTTCTTGGATCTAAAATCGTCATCATTTTCCTGATTTTTTTAAAATAAGGTGTTTTGCTTATTTTTGTAGGGGCAAGTCCACATCTCAGAAGACGGCACCTTTCAGAAAATGGTATGGATGCTTGGCAAAACTAAAATCATTGCTGCACTCCTCAGTAAGATTTGCAGTTTTCACAGCTACAGCAACAAAGGCCACATAAAAATGCAATTTATCAGATGCTAGATTTGAATGTATTCAAAACATTTGCCATTGACAAGCCACCATTACAACCTAACATTAGCTATCATTTTCTTTACCTCAGTAAAGAAAACACACTTGAGAACATATTTGAGAACTTAATTGATGATCTCAAAATGAAAAGGAAAAAGACAGAACGTTGCATTATATTTTGTCAAACATGCAAACAATGCTCTATTGTTTATTCATTGTTTAGTGTTTTGCTGGGGAAAGACATCTTCTCAGAAAATAGTGTAAGCCAGACAGATGCCCTTGTGCATATGTTTCATGCAGGTAGCCCACAATCAGTGAAGGATCATGTTGTCCATGAGATGTCCATTGTCAACAGCCATCTTCGAGTTTTGGTGTGTACCATTGCCTTTGGAATGGGCATTGATTGCAAGGCTGTACACCAGAGTATCCACTTTGGCCCCTCTAAGACTGTAGAGGGTCTAGTCCAGGAAACTGGCAGACTAGGTCGAGATGGTAAACAATGCTTTTGTTATGTGCTTTTTAATGGTCTATTAACTGCTCATTGTGACCCCCAAATGAAGGAACTTGTTGATCTGAAAAGCTGCAGAAGGAAATTCATCTCAGAACTTTTTGGAACAATTTGTAGCAAAGCTCAGCCGGAAGGCTGTCTTTGCTGTGATGTATGCTACAAACCAGATAATAAAGGTAGTTGCAGTTTGCAAATGATGCAATTCAAGTTGAAGAATAATTCAACTTCAGTGGAACACAAATCAGGTCACATCAAACGTTGTGTTTCAAAAATACAGAGAGCATTGCTTGAAAAACAATTAATAAATTATAGGGATATGCTTCTACCCTCCAACATAGAGCAATTCATACCTGTTGGCTCTAGTGGAATTCTTCTGGAGTTTGGAAATTATCACATTAATCAAGTACTGCAGCATTGTGACCACCTTTTCACAATGGATGACATAATTATGTGCATAGAATTATGGAGGAATAGCCATGCTAAAAACATCTTTGTAGCACTAAATGAAGTTTTCCAAGATATTGAAGAGTCTTGCCTGTCAAGTTTTATTGCTGAGGAGGACTTAAAAAACATGGACATTGTTGAAGAAGATTGGCAATGATGACTCAAGAGCAGAACTATTTACCGATTCAAAATTTTCAGATTTGTCTAAACTGACAACAGAAGATAGTCAA